>OX438779.1:13118071-13381057 GCA_949316455.1 Acleris holmiana
CGGCGGGGCGCGAGCGAGCCGCGGCGCTCGGCGCGCTGCTTCCCGCTCTGATGGCGCGCGGCGGCGCCGGGCCCCCCGCGCCGCAGCCGCCGCCGCGCCCCCCCACGTGCCTTCCCCCCGCCGCGCCCCGCCCCGCTCGCCAAGCGTCTGATCCTCGAACACCTAGATGCTCGCACTATCGTTAAACTATTAAGAGGTCCCGTGTAGGTATAGCTTAGCGGACCGCCGTAATCTAGTCGCGTCGTGAGACGTTTTTTTACCCTTAGGAGCGTTAAGAGACGTCGATCTCGCCTATTTCAATCGTAACTGCCAGATAAGGAGTCGTAGAATTGTATTTCTTACTTCGACTAGTATAGCGCCGTCTTCATAGCCCTAGTCCTAGGAGTAAATAAGTTAGGCGGTGCCTAAACGACGTGCGTAGAGCGTAGATTCTAAATTTCTTAGATAGAACATTGTTCCCGGGCCGGAACCGCCCGGGGCGTCCACGACTGACACAGGGTCATGGTTAGCTACCTAATCGACTAAGTATGTTCGGGTGCGTGCAGTGCGTCCGCGTAATAGGTAGACGATTTACAGTTACAATGAATGCAGTCTCCCTCGCGAGAACGTTCGATTTGAGAGTTATTTATGTATTTACAAATAGAACCAATAAACAGTAGTTAGCCATTTTGAAAAATGAATTTTATCGGGTAGTTATTTTATTATGAAAATCAGGTTACTTTCTATACTAATTCAGATACATAATATATGTTCATATTTATAAAAAGGTCTATTTTGATGTTTGTAGTACTTTGGTGTTGTTTTAATGTGTTACTCGATATCCGCTTTTGTTTTTTAATTAAAATGATATACATAATAATATATTATATTTAGCGCATATATATACAGCACTTTGTTCTGCTGTTCTCGTATTTTGTGTAACTTGGATTGATAACTATTTATTGAACGTTATTAGTAGTTGAAACGTGCCAATTACAAGTTAATTTAATATTGTGTGAACTTGATTGGCGTTGGAGAATATATTATGGCTTAAAGCCTTTTTGTATAGGAAATATTACATTATTTATAAAACTATTTATATTTATAGTCGTTTAGAACCCTTAAAGAAGTTATAAATATTACATTGATTGTTTTATGTATCTTGTATTTAAGTGGCAACTATCTTAGTACCCTCTAGGATGTGTAATTGCTTCGCGTATGAATTTCCCTTCGTTGCTTTACTTTAAAATTTGATACGTTTTGCATGTGACAAATATCAAATTTTAACCAATAGTAGCCAAATCTATCCGCAGTTTACATTGATAAGTTATTTACTAAGCTGGTACCGCATTAAAAACAAATTGAAACATAAACGCTTTAATTGCTCGAGTCAATGTGGCTAGTAATTTATATAATACTAGTTGCAGTAGCGGAGATTTTAACGAGTATATTTGACTTCTCTAGTACGGTACCAGGAGCGTCAATACGTTAATAATGCGAAGCTTGAAAAAAGAGGTTAGTAAAAGGTGGGCGCTTTCGGAACTTGCAAAGTTATCGAATTTCAACTCTCGTTGCTGCTTAAAGTGGGGATTTCCTATTTTAAAATATTGTAACTCCACCAGTTGCCATGTCCAACTCTAATGTGAAGCTGCATGACTGTACAAGCAACTCTGTCTACTACGACATAATGTCGATATTTTTTGTCAATATTCGGAAAGTTAAGTTGCTCGGAACTTGTGTGTCACCTTTGTCTCCTTGGGTGTTGTTTTTTCTCAAAAACGAGATAAATAAATAAATAAGATGTATATTTTTGTCGTTTAAGAACGCTGGCGTTCTGAGATATATTTTTATTGTTAGTTATTATGATAATTAATAGAGTTTAATACTTCGGTAATATACTCACTGCAGTCAAAACTGAACTGTTGCTTATGATAGTGTTGTTAACCCTGTTATCGATAAAAACAGACTAATATACTTTTCCTTGCTTTTTCTTGTTTTTAAGATGGGATATTAAAAACACATTGTTTATTTCCGTTTTACTTCAAATATTTACTGAACTCGGTTTTATGGAATATGTCGACCGATCAATAACAATAATTTGATTCTCGGCTGCAGCGAGTAAAAGCTCCGGTTAGTTCATAAATCACGTGTTTCGTTTACTCTCTTGTTTTATTTCCGTATTGCCAAATAGTTTTCTCCTAAAAAAACTTTAATTTGAACGCAAGAAAATCTATCGGCAAGAAAAGATTTTTTACCGTAGGTACAGTCGAAGACACTGTTAACTGTACATTTACAAACGAACACAAACCTTATCGCAACGTATTAAAGTCTACGGGTGGTCAGTTAACAGTGTCTTCGTGTGTACTATACCTAACTTCAAAAGGTGAATTAGATATGCTGCTATAGTTAGTACGTTGTTGCAAGGGCTGGAAAGTAGGCAATAGATGGACGAGTGATGAAGAGTAAACGAGTGCATTTATTGTCCTCTCCGCCAAAGCTGAAATAGTGCTATTCACAACAACTTCGAGGAAATAAAACAAAACCTATTCACGCAAATAGATAAATTAGTAGCAATATCCTGCATTTTTTTTAAATATGGACATGATCGATCAGCAAACATCAGATCCATTTTTGAAAATTTAGTGCCGGAAACAGTACGTCACAACTAACTTTGTTTTCATCCTCTTCAACTTTATTTTCGAAAATATCTTTTCATGACCCGATTTTTAAACCCCGACTCACCATCCGGCAAAAATATTCTTGGCCTTATATGTGATCGTGACTCAGACCATCTTTGAATATTTTTCCAAGCAGTATTGTGAAAGCTTACTTTAAATGTAACTTGTGTCTTGTTTGTAATATTATGAATTCCAATAATATTGCTTGTATTTCTACTCAAGAACTCTCTAAGTCTTGTGTTAAATTAAATATTTGGAACCTATATGCATTGCAATACAAATAATATATGTTATAAAACTTGAGGCTACTCAAGTTATTATAACATATATTATTTGTATTTAGAGGCTTTGCTATTTAGCTAGGTTTTACAAAGTCATAGAGCTATATTAATTAATTGCTATAAATTGAGGTTACAAACGCACAACCTTTTGTCCTATGTAATTAAAAGGTTTAGTAAATATAGTTATATGACGCACGCAGGATTGTTAGCTTGTGTACTAAGAAATTATATGTATTTTTAAAAAGACATTGAGTGTGCTTTATATAATTATTATCTGTAACTTTATTATACTTGTATTTTATAATTAATAGTTAATCAAGTTATGCTTAACCGAAACCAAATAGTTTTCTAAATTAATGAATTAAATTGTTTAGTTTTTTCAACCAGAGGTAAACGCCCTATTAATTAATAAAATTATATTAATAATGCCTTTTTTGACGATGGGTATGCTTACACTGGAAGCTTTTTAAAAATAGTATAATATTATATTTGCGGAGTGTTTTATATGAGAAACAGCTACGTCCATTATTAACTATACATACTTATATATTGTAAGACAATTTGAGAAAACAGATATTAAAATAATGACTGATCTCACGTTCACCGTTCTGAGATAGGGCCGTTTATATAATTAAACTGACCTCGAGTGAGGTGCGCGTCTTAAGTATGATCAGAAATTATAGTTTTCAACGCGCCGTAGTAATAAACGGAACTAAGCTGAGATGCCCGACTCAAGATACATCAGGAGACTGCACCGCAGCTAATTTTGGTCTATTTTGCATAAGACGGGTATTTCACTCTAACTCAGTTTTTAATACGGCCTATACAGGTTTTGCATTGAGTACTTAAGTCAGTATGATGCTCGTTTCATAGCCATTTTTATGACTTAAAAATTGCTGATGCTGTTTATAAACAAAAAGAAATACTTGCTTCAATTATGAGAGCTCTTAAATTATTTCACTACCAAATAAAAAATATGCTTTATACCACAAACCAAATATCTATTCATAAGACATAGTATGTAGCGCTTTAAGTGCTACGTCGTAGCAGGTACGTATACGTAGTTTGCTCTACGAACAGCGTAGACCTTCATCATCATCATCATCATATCAGCCGAAAGACGTCCACTGCTGGACATAGGCCTCCCCCAAGGCTCTCCATTCAGACCGGTCCTGTGCTTTTCGCATCCACCGCGTTCCCGCGATTTTTACAAGGTCGACCTTACATCTTTCAAAAAGCTAGTTATTCTAACTTATTTTGCTAAGCATCTTGAAAATATTCCTTGGCGTTCTCTGCTACATGTTTCTAATTCACTGCATCCTGGTCGTCAAATTTACGAATTGTTCTAAGCGGTTACCATTGGTCGAGGTAGCCGTAGTTTTATCTTAAAACTTCGTAATATTCTATAATGTATTTAACCAGTTCATTTCTCGATGTTTAGATTATTACGCTTTATTGTAAGTTAAAATTTCATGTGGACCATTTTACGATGTTTCTTTAGTAAATAGAGAATGTAATGAACACGTGGGCGGCGTGCTTTTTTTGTATTAAAATATAAAACTATAATGAATTACGTACAATCTTGCGCACCGACCATCTTTTATGTAAATAATGACATAGAATTTGTAGTTCAAATACCTATGAACATTATAATATTTATAATTATACCAAACTATTGTATACCATATACATAGTAAAGAATTTGTCTAGTTGATAGAGAATATGTAATGTATTTAAGTATATAAATTATATTATATCTACCTATAGAAGCATTGTGATTTCAAGATTTCAACTTCCAGATATTGTAACATAACTTATTGAGATATTGTTGTCATGAATGTTATTTGAAGTGTAATTTTAAAATTTATACATGGAACTTAATGGAAAATATATTTATTTGTTGTATAAAATATGTTTTTCCTTTCGAAACCCGACCATTCATTTTCTTATCGTTAATTATCGATGTTACTATCGATACCAATAAAAGCCCAGCACTACGTCTCCCCTACAACCCTACAGGCTTTGTTAAGAGGTTTTTTGCGATTGTGGCTTTATTTGCTAGCTCATTATGTTCTGTAATTGTATAAACACTATTTGGTGAATCTCTTTAATAAGTACAGATAGACCCAAAGCGAGCCATGGTAAACTTTCCTGACCGATTACTACCAGAATGTGCAGCATATTCTATAGTAAGTGGAAAGAGAGGCAAGAAAACTGCTTCAGCGGAACCTGGCAGGCAATAAACACACTAAGAAAACGGTAAATTGCGTCGTATTTGTGGGTCATACACAGCAGGTTACCGTCTTCCCTGAGGACACACTGAAAGTTAACGTTTTTAAGCCCTAATTTTCTGGCTAAGCCCATACCCGCAAAAACGCCGTCAGGACTGCTTTAGACCTATCATATAAAAACATAACTTATATGCACACAAGCTTTTGCAGCAAGACAACTTTTGTTTTTGTCTGTATGACCTTTGTATGAAATGTTAACTATCCAATAAAGTACGGATGCGACTTTCTTCATACTTTAGAAGCCCCAAAATACAGGACCTAAGAACCGTAACTTCACCATCCTTAATACAAAGTATACCCGGTGACAGTTTTTATATTTTTTCTATAAAACCATGACTGTTAGAGCAATTACTTTATTTTCCGGACATATACTTATGGATAGTCCTTATTCAATGTTTCTTTTTTTTTAAATATGTCCATTGGATAACATCTTTTGGCTCAAGGATGTTGATAATGATGATACCTGCTACTTTCATTTCAAACTCCATCCAAATCCTTACAGCGGTTTCAGCGTAAAAAGTAACAAACATACTTAACACACTCACGAACTTTCGGAATTATAATATTAGGTGAATTATAGTGTGATGTAATGGCCTTTAAACTTCATCCTCATCAAAGTTATTCGAGCTAAATAAAGCTAATAAGCTTATGTAACAAGTATTAATACTCCGTGTGTCCCCGAAAGCGAGGATGCGGTCTCGACTGACGACAGCGGAAATTAATTTGCTTTTGCAACATCGCTGTGACACTCCACGAAAATCCCGCTGGAGTACACCGGTGCACAATATACAGGGCTAGGATTCTACACGGTAATAACGATATCGTCTTTAATGTGTTTCCGTATTGTCACCGTTTTGATAACTCTTATATGTCATTTACAATAATGGCGACTGTGACATAAACGATTCTAAAACACGTGAAATGCGATAGCGTTATAACACAGTAGAATAGAGGCCCAGTTTTTCTTCAAAGGAAGGTATATCGCGCGGCCTGTATGTGTGCGTGCCTCGACCGTACGCACCACGAGCCACCACAAACAAGCTCAACAGGACGCACCAAACCGGTTTAGTCGGAAACGCGCCGTTGTCGCGTTTGGTTGCGCGCTTTAATAAGTATCGAGTCGACACAACTAGGGCCCGAGCAGCAATAAGTATTAGAATCTCTTAAATGCTAAGACCGGTGTAAGATTCCATTTATACTTTTGGTTGTACAGCAGCTATCAGCATTTTTTACTAATGATAATAACAATATAACAATAACTGACTACTTACTCCCCGCTCCCATATTACTCCGTATTTGATCGCCGCTAACTTGCTAAACATGGCTGAAGCGCCTGCACCTGGCGAACCTTATGTTCGGTGTAGTGTAGCATGAGATCCCGTCGTACCTCTTTAAAAAGGTCCAGTGGACGAGTAGTGTGCGCTGTATAAATGCAGGACAATAGTACCGCTGCACCGAACCGTGGCGTTTCGGGGTAGTTTCAGGTTCGCGGCGTCCAAGTGCTGGAATTATCTCCCCCTCCCACCCAAGGAGCAAGTACACTTTAAGCGTAAACTTAAGGGTTATTTGTTGAGCTCCAAAAATCCTAATTTCCTGTCCAGCACTTTATTTTCTTTTTCTTTTAGTTGTAGTTCTGTTTCTTAAATTGTCAATGCTGTATACTAGCTAAGTAGGCACCTATTACTGTTTAAAATATGTTTAAGTAAGGTTTTTTTACTGTCTCATTAAAAGGTCTGATTATTAGTACGAGTATTTGTTTAAAAGTAATTATAATTTAATTTATTTATTAGTTCGTGCAACGTTCCGTCCGTCTGTCACACTCGGTGCTGGCTACAAATCAGAGCTGCAGGTGCATAGCATTATGCTAAGCCAGTATCCGGTTCACTGGCACGAAGACACACCTAACTACCAATTCGTCTTTTACTTTACTGTTTTAACTTTAAGTGTGTTTTGTTGTGTTTAGTGAATAAATGTATTTTCTTTTCTTTCTTTCTTTCTATGCATTTCACCAAAAAAACACTTTTAATGGGCATGGGCATAACGGAACCCTACTGCAAACACTCTGCTGTGCATCAATCTGTCGGTCTGTCTATCTGTCAGTCCGTACGTCACGGGTTTCTAGCCACAAACGGAATCTGAAATTTCAATAATTTATATACAATGAATCAAGGTGTTGCTTATACCTTATATTAAATAAGGTGGTAGGTATACAAAAAATTTCGCCAAACTAGGGTCATGCCTACCACTTTGGAAGAGGTACTCGTACTTTGCCAAAAAGAGCGGTACCAAAGTCACATGACGCGCACAAATGTTTATACGTTCTAATGGGATAACTTTAGCTGGCCGGGTTCATAAATCGTCATTGAGCTCACATGCGAGTTGTGTTTTATAAATCAAGCTGTTCTCACGTAGAAACCATCAATATCTAAATAAGATTCACACTTTTGTACGTACCACGTCGCTTTACTTTACAACCACGTGAGCATGTCAAACAAGATTGACAAATATAATTAATAGAGTACGAAAGTGAGTGTCTTCTTTTGACGTTGACTGTACATCGTCATCTCACAATAAATAGAGTTGCTCACAGTTGATAACTAACGTTTGTAAAAGCTCTTGACACGTGCTCTATTACCTCCTCGATACGGTGCATTTTGCTGTAGCGCAGAGATAGCCCAGTCGCCAACCAGAGGGTGTATTTGCGATGTTATTACAACTTGTCTCCGCCGTGAAACTCCTGGGATTTTGCAATGATAAAAAGTACAGGTACCGGTAGAAATGAGCGCAGAAAGTTCACCACGGAATGCGTCAATACTGACACAACTCCCTAGTGGGGTAAGATTGCGTACTGTGTTGGGGACACAGATTATCTTACTCTGATATATTGGGTTTTAAGAGGATTGTCAAACTGAAGATCTCCTTGCAAAATGCGAGAATGTTTTTATTTTTTTCGGTGTCCCCTTGTTTTACAGAAACTCATTTCATAGAATGTATCACTTCGCAGATGGGGATGTGACAGGGGCGTCTTGAGGAGGTGGTTGCCTGTGCCCTTGAGGCCGCTTCTACTTCGGATATTTTCCTTCTGTCACCCGGGGAGGAATGGTACGAGCGGTGAACGGCGGTGACAAAGGTTGTTGAAAGGGGCGACTGCGTGTGCTTTCGAGGCCGTTTCTGCCCTGGATAGCTTCCTTCTGCCACCTTTGGTGGTTGGTGACTGAGGTTACTTGTAGGGACGGTTGCGTGTGCCCTCGAGGTCGTTTCTGTTTCCGGAAAGTTTCCTCGTCACCTGTAGGGGGCAGTGAAAGAGGTTGTTGAAAGGGGCGGTTGCATGGAGACCGTATCTGCCCTGGACAGCTTCCTTCTGTCACAATTGATGTTGGTGACAGGGTTTACTGGAAGGGACGCGGCGGCAGGGGCCGTTGCATTTCCCTGAAAGTACTCCCATGTCAACCGAGGGTCCTTCTACGTGTCCTCTGGACCCATATTGCACGGCTTTACCGGTCTGGGGAGATGGTTGTGGGCTGTTTATAGCCGTCTCCTCCTTTAGCGGAGACACGAAGGTGGGCTCTTCTGAGCAAGCCGGGAGGCGCGTCAGTGGGCAATGCTTTTAGCGGTACTGCGGTGCCTCACTACCGGCCAAGGGGTTAAAACGCCGGAGTGGTTTTAGACGGTAGTTCTTTGAGCGTCCGTCAAACCTCCCATTGCACAGCCATCCCCAGGCTGGGAGGATGCGTAATGCATTTCCATTCCGTCAACAAACAAAAAAAGGTTAGACCTGTGACCACCAAAAAATAATCTGAAAATGGTAAGGTTACGGCAGAAATTAGCTTTCTATGAAATGAAAATTCTGCGGAGTGATACATTTCACATACAGTTTCTGTAAAATAGTGTAACTTTTTTTAAAAGCATTCGAAAACGTACAAGGGAGAGAAACATTTAGAAACAATCGCACGGATCTAAATTTGTATTTTTTGTCAAGCTAATAAGTTATCTTCTTCCTTTTTAAATGTCACTGAACTTTGAAACGGCTGGGCCAATTTTGATGTTTTTTTGTGTATGTTTGAGTGATTACCTAGACGGTTCAGATTTACAACAGGACCAGGCTAGCTAGCACAAGTGTTCCGCGATTTGAATGTCGCTCGAGAAAGTACAACTAGTGCTAAACGTAAGTGGCGCCGCGACCGGGTTCTTAGAAATTTGGTCAGGTCTGTCGACAAATACATGACGCCTGTATTTGGGATATTTCTGGTTTCTGGTTTGGTGTGGTTGTCGGGTTAGAATAGTGCCACGTGTAGTCTTCCTGTGGATGTTGTAAGAGGCGACTTAGGGATTAAAGGCTTGTAGTAGTGTTAGGTGATGGGCTTGCAACACGTCACTAAAACACTGGTAAATATTTTAGCCTACTTGTGCAAAATGTGGTTAAATAATTCGCACATTTAGAATTGTAGTGACCCAATTCAAACATTTTCAGCTTTCGATTTCGAGTCTTAAATTTAGTATTAAGTATAGAAACCTACGTCGAAAATCAAAATATGTGTATTACTTTAATTCTAAAGATGCGAATTATTAACAAGTCTTTTCAGAGTAGTGGGTATTTCTGTAGCTCTGCCTACTCCAATCTGGGAATGAAGGCGCAATGTTATGTATGTATGTATGTCTTAAATAAATTAATAATGGGATTTTACTCATTGGGTAACGTACTTTCGATATAAGTTTAAAGTTTTCTGATGTCTGTTATATGTACAAAATAATAGCTTGGCTACGCTTAACGATTACATCCTGTATATTTGTAATCACGTTTAATAAGGGTCAAAAAAGTTATCGGGCAAGTTACCTTCTGGGTATATTTGGGTTCCGCTGAAAAATATAGAACACTATTAAATTGTGATCCAATAGTGTCTACATACCTACACCCGAGTAGAGCTCGGTCGCCCAGGTACAATCTAAGTTCTGCAATTTGTAAAATTAAATGCTATTGCAGTATTTGCAGTGCAATTTAATTCAAAAGGGATGCAAAGCGGATTATTCGAAACAATTAGTGGAGGCGATCAATTGGTCGGATTAAAATGCGGTGTTCGTGTTTCACCGCAGGATATCTATTACTTGTTGTAACTGTTTATAGTGTGTCAGCAGTAAGGAGCCATACGATCACACTAGCGCACCTTAAATTATATGCTTAAATACATTATTATAAGTTTAAGTGGGTTTAAATTACATTATTATAAGTTTAAGTTGGTGATGGTGCTCTGTGTAAGATTTTTCACTCCATTCCATTTCATCATAACTTAGTTGACTGACTCCAGCTGTATATCAGCGCTGTGGCTACATGCTGCAGCATTTATGCTGAACTGGCCGCCCCCTTAGCGTTTGTAGTTATAATTAGTTATACAGTGTGTCTCTGGATAAAGTGTACTCTGCCCAAACGAATAGGGATGAAAGTAGATGCAATTTAACCGACAAAAAAAATTGTCGGTGAAATTGCAAAATTATGATTGTAAAAAAAATATGTCTGCCCTATCGAAACAAAGTGAAATATCTCGCCTATTGAGATGAAATGAATGGTTTTTTGCTCAAGAATTTTCTGTGTCAATCGAATAAGAAATAACGAAAAAATACACCAAACACAAAATTACACCAATTATTTTTTCCGTTAAATTGCATTATCATCCCCCTTCCCCACCATTTGTGCACTTTATTTAGGGACACACTGTATAAGTTGTTTGTATTTTGTTTTGTAACCATTATAGGCACTAAGTGAATGTTTTTTTTCTTCTTTATTTTTTAATAACAGGATGAATGAGGATTAATTCGTCAGAATATTTTTTGGATGTTATAAAAAAGTTCCGTTACTATAGTAACAAGCAGGTAGCAAGTCAATCCTGACACTGCACAGTTATGAAGTTCCTAAATATTTATAATGATGACAGCAGTAAAACAATGATGTTATTGTTAATTCTTCACACGCAACAGATAAGTGTTAAACTTGGGTTTGATATATTCATCTCCAACCACGAGGTCTAACCTACGTTGGTCGGATCTGTTTGAGACTGTCTACGTCTAACTCTATAGAGTATCATTGAGCCACATAACATAATAATATTTTGAATAATAACTTTATGAATGTGCGAATACTAATCTTGCTTAAGTTGCAAAAACAACTACTACAAATAATCTAAGCATGCTGGTTGTGGCATAACGTCGACCGCTTTCATATTTTTCAAAGCGACCACGATGGCGCTGCCTAATGCAGTTTGTTCCGGACGGCAGCGTGCATTAGTGCACCAACCGCGCTATTACCCGAAGCGATCCGTCTGCATAGAGGACTAATGCATGCATTACCATGACGGCTGATAGATAACTTTCAAAGAGTTCTTCTATGTGCGGGAAGCGAGCGCGGTCAACTTTTAACTTGTTTTAGAAGTCAGATTTATTTCATGAATTTAAATGGTGAAACTTGGATTACATTTTTAAGGAATATTTTTCTTACTCTAGCTTAAAGACAGGTTTAAACTATCAAAAAGAATTGCAGTATTTTATTGCTGTCTTACTCTAACTTTTAAGTTCGAAAAAGACAGCAATATTGTGCTTCTTGCTCTATAACTGGAGTTCAAGTAACTTCTGTAATTTTCAGTACCAGCCTAAACTTGGCTGAAGACGAGACTTGGACTTGCAAAACTTACAGTAGTTTTTAATACGTATTTAGCAAGTCAGTAATGAGTTGAAAGGATTCTTGATTTTACCATTTATTTTTATTTCTTGATTACAGAATAGAATAGCAATGAAAGGGTTTTCAAAAGAGATAAGAGATAATTTATTTGTAAAACATGAGTAAGTTTACATAATGGAAACACGTCTATTATAATGTCCGTCATGTTCTGCTTTTCGGCGTACAAATTTAAAATAACAATAATTATATATAAATAATACTTGAATTAAATGATCCTGTTTTAGAAATGGATCAAAAAATCAATTTACAAATGCTTGAAAACTATTATCATTAATATTATAGTAACATTTTTCCAATAATAATTTCATCGTCCTATTTTTAAACACGTCAATAGTAAAATTCCTAATTTCTTAATGTATCTTATTGTAAATATTAGGCGCTAAACCAACTATACTTTTCTTTAATAGGGCAGTATTGGTGATTTGGCTTATTATCCTATCGTTATGTAGTCTGAGATAGCTAAATAAAGGGTTTTATAACTTTTATCCTGTAGTGCCGAACCTACAATATGGATGGCTGTTATACGTGTTATGTATCTACTGATTGTATCGTTGAAGCTGACATGTTTGCTGACACTTAGTAATCCTGTTTTTCTCGATAAAGCAAAGTGTTATTTCCACATAGCTCCAGATCACCAAGTAATGAAAATATTCACTTCATGTCACTCTTGCGTTAGCTGTCTTGGGGCGTTATAGGACTCGGTGAAAGTATGGTCTTTATATTAAATAAATAAATATCAGGGGACACTAAAATCTCACACCAATTGAACTAGTCCCGGAGAATACCCTAGACTTGTAGGAGTTCTATGGGTACAACAACAACGACACCTAACCTGTTATCGTTGACGACGTGGTTGACAACGATATAAATACTTATATAGAGAAATAAATACAGCGGAGTCACAGTAATAGGGTAAATGTAAATTCGGGAATTTACATTTTGGGTATGGAACCCTAAAAAATTATGATTTTATCGTTTCGCGTTTATTTTCGAATATTCGGGGTTCTCAAAAATCGACCCGCTAATACTGAATAATTTTACTGGCACACACGTTTTCTCTCCGGACGAACCGGCACGGAATACAGCTCGCGGTGCAAACGATTTATATGAATTAGTTGCACACCTCGCTCCCGAGCACAATGCATACTAGACGAAGACCATTTCCGCACGGGCGCTGAACAAGTTTTGAATTCATTTGACGTAAATATTTGAATTTTGAGACAAGTGGACATGAATATAAGCGAACCAAACACGACTCTTAAACTAATACGTTCATTATGTAATATAAATAATTAAATCAGTAAATTCACAACATCAGAGTTTTTTTCACATTGTTATTCTTGATTCTAGTATACTAAAAATAAAAAAATACTGATGAATGATCATGTACTTTTGAGGTTGACTCTCACATAAATTGACCTATTTAGTCCCAAACTAAGCTCTAGGCTTGTACTATGGATACTAGACAACGATAAACTTACTTACATAGAGAAATATATACTTAAATGCATAGAAAACATCCGAGACTCGGGAACAAATACTCGTGTTTCATCACACAAATATCTGCCCTTACCGGGATTTGAACCCGGGACCGCTGGCTTCGGAGGCAGGGTCACGCCCAACTAGGCCAACGTGTCGTCGCTAAAGTTAGCTTTTTGCATCTTATCTAGACCACAGATCTTATACAATCTTGAGCAAGTAACCGCCGTACCCAAAAACGTTTTAGACCCCATTCTGACTATCGGGAACGTGATTACCGCGTGGTTTGAAACATAAAAGTGTAGTACTTATTTAGATTTCAATATCACAGGGCAATCTCACATAATTGACCTAGTCCCAAACTAAGCTCTAGGCTTGTGCTATGGATACTAGACAACGATAAACTTACTTACATTGAGAAATATATACTTAAATGCATAGAAAACATCCGAGACTCGGGAACAAATACTCGTGTTTCATCACACAAATATTTTCCCTTATTGACGGCGCAGTGACTACCAACTAGGCCAACGTGTCGTCAAAGGTGTGGTGTTGTATAGTTACCTAAATAATAAATAGGAAGCAACCAGATAATGTGAAACAGAAAAGTTAACGCGTAAACATCAAACATCGATACAATTATTGTGAACTTGGCACACAAACCGTGTAACGGAGGGCCCTGATTCCGCCCAAGCTTTGTAACAAACTTGAAGGCCCGCAAACTTTGGGGCGGGATAAATTCAATTTAAAACTGAAAGTAGGTTTAAACGCGTTCTTATTTTGTTTGTTGTTTTAAAGGGGAGGGATGAAAAATGCAATTTTAAGCGGAAATAGCCGGGAAATGCTAGCCGGCGCGGCCTGCTCCACGCTGACAGCCTCCCGCACGCTCTACCAGGCCTGGGATTCTGCACGGTAATAACGATATCATATTTGATGTGTTTCCGTATTGTCAACGTTTTGATAACTCTTATGTCATTTACAATAACGGCGACTGTGACATAAACGATTCTAAAACACGTCAAACGCGATATCGTGATAGCGCAATAGAATAGAGGCCCAGGACCATTTGCGTGAGTTCACAGGTGAGTCGAGCTTAGTGTCGTAAAAAACAGCTTAATTAAAGAAGGCACGTGCTAAAATGTGTTTTGTACGCTCTGGCGGGACTACATAAAGCCGCCGTATAATACAAACTGCGTCGGGTAAAAAGTGATACGCTTAAGAGAATAACATGGTTGTATTCTACAAGATAAAAATAGCCTTTGGCGTGTTAACATTTTGATAGCTTTTACTTACTTAGTGGTGGTAGGACCCTTGTGCAGGGTCCGTCCGGATCACTACCACCATCTTATCCATGGTTTATGTAATTATAAACCTGCTTACTCGATGCACAAACTTTCGCTTTTCTCAATCTCTCAGGGGTTAGCTGGAAGAGATCCCTTAGGCCCACTTGCATCACGCTGGGTTACAATCATTAACTCAGAGTTAGATTTTAACTCCTGTCAGATTCATACCAGGGGGGTTATCATGAGCTAGCTTTGCAGTTCTGTTTACGCTCAGAGAAAAGGACAGAGCTATATAACTGTCATAGCTCTGTCCTTTTCCCTGAGCGTAAACAGAACTGCATTGTTATGTCATGATAACCCCTCAGAACTGTCATATTAACTCTAGGTTAAGTCTTAACTGTTGGTTAAAATGTTGTTGCCTACGTATTTATAAGGGGACTACATAATAGGAGATTATTTGATCTACTTCTACATCCATGGGAGCTCTTACAGAAACCTCTATGTATAGATATTTAAATAAAAAGATAAATGTTTACATAAATATTGAGATAGAACCAAATTCCGCTTCTTATTTCAAAAGTAAGAATGTATATAATATATAAAGTTCAACAAAGATACGTTAACGTGATATACGTTTTTTTTTCTGAAACTGTACACTTTTGAGGATTGTTATAATAAAACAAGCCTAACCTAACAAATTAATCCTGAATAGTTAAAATGTCAAGGTCAAGATATCGGCTTCGATACATCAAATAATGAAATGAAGGCAATTACCTAAGTATTTTTTGAACATTACCAGAAACAAAAATAAACCTTACTTAAATGATCGGTATCGCGCGAACTGATTAACCCGCCAAATATCTTCAAAGGTTTTCAAGTCACCTATATATTGTGACCATTATTTATTATTACCCATTATGTTTTAAACTTTATATATTATCATACGATCCCCAAAAAAAATCTTGACACCTGTTACAATTTTCTATTCACACCTTTACAAAGGTTTGAAAAAATCCCAATATAGCAAACACATTCTACTGTTATCTCCATATTTAAGTCCCAAGTTTAATCATAATTGGCATGAATCTTGCAGCAACTTAATAGCATACAGTGTCAATAACTCTTCAATTTAATAATAATTTCGCTGATGACTTTAAAACTAGGTTGTCCCGGAGCCGTCACGTCGCCGTCTTCATTACGTCGCGCGTGTACCGCGTTAGCGGATTATTATATTCGACGTGCACATATTAATTTACCTCCTCCTCGTTTATTAAGATGTTCCAGAGCAGAAAAGTCGTTTTATAGCCCCAGGCTAAACGTTATTACACCGCACGTTGTAGCACACTTTTACGCCCGGTGTATGATGTTATCACGGGTCACAGGTCTGGTAAGCCTTTGAAGATACTCGTAACGTTATAGCAATGTGATAATATAATGTAAATAATATTGTACCCGCGGGAAATTGGAGTTATTTTTTGCAGATTAATGTGTAAGTCAAGGTAAGTTATAGGTAACTAATTTTTCTACGCCTCCTCTGTTTTGAAACATTATTGTCTGACTAAACAACACAGAAAACTGGCCGATCAAAAAAGTATTACCAGCTCCAGCGGCCTTTTCAGCTATTGCTGCTACATGATACAATTATATCATCATGCATGTCTTTAGGTATTGAACTGTACTAAGTAGGTTCAAATGACTAGTTTATTTATAAAAATTGTGTATAAATGACTTAATCATCACTAACCTGACATCTCAGAGCGGCTCAAATTGTCAGCCTTTTCAACCCTGCTTTTTAAAAACGGCAATACCTTTGTATTTCTGTCTTTCGCGAAAATTTCATTAGGTTTAATAATCTAGGACCTAATACCTTTTTTAATAATCCTCTTCATGACCCCCTGATAGAGATTCGGTCCTGCGGCCATGACCCTGCCAGTCACCCTAAACAAGATTTATTCCACTAACACTAACGTTAAATACTGTCGGCTGGTCACGTCGAGTGCATATGACCATTTAAATAACATTCATAGATAAATTACTAGCATAGAGGCATTCCATCTTCGTCCTCAGGGTTGGCAACGTATTTTGAGGTCGAAGGATTTTAGTCTTGACAATTCAAATGTCTATGGGTCTCAGATTCCACTTACCTTCAGGTGGCCTGAGTGCTCGTGTGCCTTCTCCTTAATATAAAAAAAACAGTTTTCGAAAAATGTTAATGTTAGCGTTATGCATCTTATCTAGACCACAGAACTTATACAATCTTCAGCAAGTAACCGCCGTACCCAGAGACGGTTTAGATCCCATTCTGACTATCGGGAACGTGATTACCGCGTGGTTTGAAACCCAAAAGTGTAGTACTTATTTAGACACAAATTAACTAGTTCCTCTTTTCAAACTTGTGTATAAAAAACAAATGAAAAATCTTTACTAAGGAACGACTCCATCGCCATTAGCTGACTATGAGAGCAACCACGAAGGTCTTTTTAATAACTGGCATTTGTAAATACATAGGTTTAAAATCATTGGATTAGTTTTCGTGCATGATAATCAAGAGATAAAACCTTTTCCTGTATCCATAGCAAATGATTCCGGATTCATCGAACACTGCAACTTCGTTATCGACTCAGGAATCGAATTAACGACGGTGCATAGAAATCCCTTTAAGCCGATAGGGCTCTCAACGAGAATTATTGGAGCTGCCCATTTTGCAACGCATCTATGATCGCAAACATAATCTAGGCCCTCTATTTCTCTGCTTTTTAGGGTTCTAATTAAAATTATTTATTCTGTAAATTGGCTACAAAAGTGCTCTTTCCCACGTCGGTAATATGAAGTGAATCTATTATCGCATCGGAAAAGACCATCATTGCGGAGAAGAAGCGACGCAAGAAACTCCAGAACGTCCTTTTTAGGGTTCCATAGTCAAACTAGGAACCAACCCTTATAGTTTCGCCGTGTCTATCCGTCCGTCCGTCCATCCACGCCTAGCGCAAATACTCCTAATACTAGAAAGCTGTAATTTGGCATTAGTCACGCCAACAAAGTGGTACAATAAAAAATATAAAGCCCTAATGTTTTGAACTAATACTAAAAATCTTGTCTTATTCGAATAAAAAAGTAAGTCTTCTTTGTCTAGAATTTGCTATTTTCAATATTTTTTTTTTTTTTTTATATATATATAAACAATGTCTTGAGGACTTACAGCGTCAGCCAAAGCGCCCAACAAGATAGAAACTTAAAAGCTAGGTACAAATTTAACACAAGAACTCTACATAACATAACAAAACAATGAGGAAAATTAAAGCTAGACATAACCCTAGAGTTAAAATATTAAAGGTAGTTGCCCTTAATGTGGCGTTCGTCCCACCGTTTGTTAAAAAAAACAAGGGAATACCGTTAAAAAAAGTACGCGAGCTAAGACTACTTTACAACGACATAAACTAAGTATACTTTCACGCAAAAAAAAAACTTACTCGAGATATTTTAAACCTTGTAGTAGGTATTATAAATGGAAGATCCCGCGCTCGAGCAGACTGCGATAAAACGCGCCGCGTAATCCGGAAGATTGATGAGATCGCTCGGATACCTTTAAATACTCGCTCAATGCCCTAATTATTATTAATAAGGGTGAGTCGAGGGATTTTTCAATCTGAAACCTGCCAGTTTAAAGTGAGATATATATTTAATATCTCGGGGAAGCAAGAGTTATTGTAGGTGAAAAATAACACGTGAGCTTCACGTTGCTGAAGTGAACTACGATTGCCTGAATTTGAATAAATCATACTAATATACTAGCTGTTGCTGGCGACTTCATTTGCGTAGAAATGTTTTGCTATACCTTGGGAAGCTATCTTATTTAACGGGGTTTTTTTTTTTCTAACTCTCCTTTTAGATGGATGGTGTACGATTTCGGGCTTGAGACCAAATGTCTCTCGTAAATGTGCGTTCAAATTGAATCCGCGTCGACCACTGATCCGTTCTAAAACTGAATGAACGGAGCGGCTGAATGAGCTGATGCTCTAGGTCTTCTGCCGCGAGAGGGCGGCCATTTTTACTTCTCAAACATGCGCTAACGCGCGCGTCGTAAATAAAATAATAAAAAGCTGTGAAATTTCTCCTGAAACTTGATGTGAGAGTGCTGCAAAAGTGTCCCGGGACAGCAGAGCCGTTAAACCTATGGAAATGTGAGTGAGATATAATTACTTAAGCCCTAATCTGATTTCAAATATTTCAATACAGTCAAAGGTAGGACTGAAAACAAAACAACCAACGAATTGCTAAACAAATCCATGTCTGACCATAACAGCAGTCCCTAGTTGAACCAGATGGGGAAATATTATTTTTTTATAATTTGCATGGCTTTGATCCTGTTTACACTGTGAAAATTTGAAGACTATAGCTTCAACCGTGTGGCTGTAAAACCTGTGTGACAGGACGAACAGACGGCACGTGCGTGACAATAATGTTGGTTTCCGTTTGACCCTTCGGGTACGAAACCATATTTCATTTCATTCGATTTAAAAAATATTGGAAAACTTAGGAATGAAGAGCCACCAAAGTGCCGGGTTTTTTTACAAAATATTGCTCTAAAAAATTTTTTCACTTCCCATTGACTTGTGAATTTGAAATTTGGTGATTATGTTTATATTTAAGTACGCTTATTTTACTAACAAATACCAATATATTGATAAATCAGATTTTGCTACGGAACCCTAAATGTGCGGAGTCCGACACGTACTCGGCCGGTTTTTTCACAATCCTTTAATTTTTTAAAAATGAAACATACCTATAGAAAAATCTTAAGGTTAGGTTACGTTTTAATGACTCTTATTTACTGGACAGTAATGGCGACCGAGTTAAAAAAATACTAAAACACGTCAAACACAACATTGTTTTAACTCAGTAAAATAGAGGCCCTGGAATGTTAAAAGGTTACAGTTAGTAATATTCCACCCTTTAATGAGTAAACTCCGCCATGCGTTAAAAAAATATGTCATATATACTAAGTATATTTTACAAAGATTGAAATAATTCCCCTTTTAATTACATTAAGCAAGTGTAGAAAAGCCGCGGTCACTGTTCCCGACATTTCCACCCTCAAAGGAGACCGAGTTAAAAAGCAAATCAAACGCAGACAAAGCTATCTTAAATGGCTCTCCTGCAGGATTGCATTTGGAGTTTTATTTATTATGTTTTTATTTAGAAACAAAACAGTGTTACATAAGAAATCGGTACATTACCTTAATAACCTAAAAAACTTATTTATAGACCTATAGTTTCCTATATTAAACGTATAATAATAAAAACAAAATTAATGACCAAAATTATGCTTTGCTTATCTATAACAACTGACGTTAAATTTAGATATATATCCAATTGTACCAGATCAGAGACACCTGTATTACAAACACTCTTCTTAAAACATATCATAGTATGTATCTAATTATCTATCTACATGACTAAATTAGAACATGGTACTCAATAAAAAAAAAACTTGTTTTCAAAAACAACCAACGAACTGCCATACAAATCCACGTCCTCTCGTTGTACAGCTTTCATGCGTGCTTAAGATATGAATGCTGCGCGTGTTTAGTTTTGCTTCTCGAAATACTAAACTGTTTCACGAGGAACACGTAAACTTATATTATGTAAGAGTGCAGGGGCATCTACCTGATTATTAATGGTCATAAACAAGAAAAAATAATCACGGGGTGATTCTCTCAACACAGCGCTGCGTCGATCTCAAAGATTAAGTTTTATCCAACAAGTTTAAGAAGTCCCATCGGAGCGTACAATACATATTTTAGCGCGTGCCTTCTCAATTAGGCAGCAGGCAGGTGAGTCGAGTTCAATTAAGAAGGCACGCGCTAAAATGTGTTTTGTACGCTCCGATGGGACTCCTTAAACTTGCTGGATAAAACTTCATCTTTGAGATCGACGCAGCGCTGTGTTGAGAGAATCACCCCATGATTAATTTTTCTTGTTTATGACCATTAGCGGATCAATTAGGCAGCAGGCAGGTGAGTCGAGTTCAATTAAGAAGGCACGCGCTAAAATGTGTTTCGTACGCTCCGATGGGACTCCTTAAACTTGCAGGATAAAACTTCATCTTTGAGATCGACGCAGCGCTGTGTTGAGAGAATCACCCCCAGTACACAATCGTCTGAGTGAGAGAGGCTGAATGTTGTGTCTTGCAGCTTAGGAAGCTTAATCTGTATGGTCTCCACCCGCGCCGAATTCAAGTACAGAATACAGAATACAGATCTTTATTGGTAAAAGTACATTTTACAAGTCATAATTTGCAATTACAATTAAATTAAATTAAATTAGGTACACAAGTAACACATTAGGGTGCCAGATCCCTCTAGTGCTTTAATAAACTTTTTTGTAGTCTCAATTCTATCTTTATGCATTGCAAATTGGTTCCAGACTACAGGGGCAAATTCTAATCGACTTTGAACATAACTATTTTATAACAAGTTATTAGTCAGGGGCCTCCGACAGGGGTTTTCAACACGAAGGATGAAACCTAGCTCTCTGTTTGTATGCTTCACTTGAAATATGGTCAATGTGTGGGTTGAAAGTCATTTCACCGTCCATTATTACACCTGAATCTCGTATATTATTTTGTCGAGTTAGAGTATTGCTACATAATCTGTAATCATAGTGACCCTGCCTTCGAAGCGGGGTTCAAATCCCGGTAAGGGCAGATATTTGTGTGATGAGCACACGAGTATTTGTTCCTGAGTCTTGGATGTTTTCTATGTATTTAAGTATATATTTCTATATATAAGTAAGTTTATCGTTGTCCCCATAGTACAAGCCTAGAGCTTAGTTAGGGCCTAGGTCAATTTGTGTGACAATGTCCTGTGTTTTTTTTTGTTTATTATATGCATCTTTCTGATGCGATACACGCCCCGTTCCAAACGTCTAGCCTGCACTTTAAGATGTTGGAAGGACCCTTAAACTTTAAAAAAACTTCGCTAGTCAGGTTAATACGATGTTTTAATAGTAGGATAAAGAAAACAATCAAACCAACTAGAAAATACATTATAAAACAAATTAATCGGGAGTACCTTGGGAGTTAAAATGCGTTTGGTGATTGAAAATGAAAGAAAATGGACTTACGAGGTTTGCGAATATTACCGACGCTAATATGGTCCATCTTTGTGGTCCTCACCCACACACGCGCGAAAAACATGTTCCCTCAGTGAGGCCTCCTATATATATATATATATATATCACAGGACAATGTCACACAAATTGACCTAGTCCCAAACTAAGCTCTAGGCTTGTACTATGGGTACTAGACAACGATTAACATACTTATATAGAGAAATACATAGAAAACATCCAAGACTCAGGAACAAATATTCGCGCTCATCACACAAATATCTGCCCTTACCGGGATTTGAACCCGGGACCGCTGGCTTCGGAGGCAGGGTCACTCCCAACTAGGCCATCGTGTCGTGAATATAATATAACTAAGTAAACATGTGCCATAAATTCAGTACCCTCCACGAAACTCGTATCCGTATGACGGCCGGGTGTGGTATCGTGGAGGTTTCCCACGGTTTATCAGGTCATTCCGGTGCAAAGGTCTTTTTATTCGCGCCGCATGACGAGGCGGATCCCTTATTTAAGCGTGTCACCCCGTATGTAGTCCGCAACGCATTCTGCGCCTCTTGGCTTTGGCCTGAAGGAGTTCTGAAAAGTTAATGTTTAGGGTTCCGTACCCAAAGGGTGCACGTAACCGTATTACTAAACTTCCGCGGTCCATCCGCCTGTCTGTCAGCTATATTGCCTATATTACATAAACCATATTAAGTAGACAGTTGAAATTTTCATATAGTGTGTATGAAATTGCCACTAATAAAAAAAAAAAAAAAAATGGGGCTCCCCATTAACGGATGGTACGGAACCCTAGTACTGCGAGTCCTCATTGCACTGGGCCGATTTGTTTTGCTTATGTGTTTTACGGCTGCACTCCGAGTTACCCAATGATGATTTAGTGGTTCCTAAGTGAACAATTTTCATACACAAAGAAAAAGGAACTGTTTAATTGTCTCTAAAATTTCTCTGAGTACGGGGATCAGTGCTTCGTCGTTTCTTAATCCATCCTAATCCGGTCTGTTTGTTGCCTTGCCAGATTCACTCAAAAGTTAACTGAAAGATATCCTTTAAAGGGATAAGTTCGTCTTTCTACATTCATGCTGAAAACACCTATTTCACCTATTTTTATAATTGTTATCACATTAGTTTGTACAATAAACTCTTTACATACCCTTTCGTAATAAAACGACTGAAACAGATATTTTGGCTGCTGCACTGAAGTTTCGCACAAAAACGTTTCCCAAATTGATTCATTTCCCAAAAACATCATTTGGGCAAACGCAATTTTTCCGAGACTGTAAATATTTCAGGATTAATTTCAGGACCGTCGTGTAGAACCCTATAGGTTAGGTTAGGTTAGCTTTATACAAAATCTGAAACGTATACAGTTTTGGAAAAGTAAGCGTTTGCCCAAATGATATGTTTGGGAAATGACTCAGTTTGGGAAACGTTCTTGACCAAACTTTAGTAAACCATTTTGGCTGCGGTGAAATAAAGCTGCTTTAGTTCCAATCCACGATGTTAACTTTACGTGTTTAATTCCAACAGAATTAACACAAGTAAGTAACAATTCGTAATCCTTCCCGCGCCAGCGGCTCGTGCGATCAAAACTTGTCCGACGACGGCTTACGGCGCCGATCCCGCGGCCGACATGAAAAGGGTTTCACTCGCCTCGCCGGACCTAATTATATTCTACTATAATTACGTATGTACATACGGCGTTAGTCCAGCTGTTTTACATATACATAATTATGGAGGATAGGGAGTCGCCGAGTGAAGTCGTGACTTAAACACGACGTTTGACTATTTTTTGTGGATAGTTATTTAAACGACCTGCGAAAAACAAGCCGACTCTATTCTCAGGGTGCTTTTTCGTCGATTTTTCATAATATTAAGCAGTCCTAAAATTGCCTTAAAAAAAGAACATGGTCTCCATCATCATCGACATTCGATCATTACTTATTATTTCATTTTCATTCTAAACAGGTACGACTTAGTGTGACGCTGAAATATACTAAATTCTATTTTTAATAAATTGAGGCTGGGGTTGGGGTTCAATTTTAACGTTTATCACACGTAGGTAGTTTAATCGTCAATTTATATAGTTTATGAACGCAATATATTTAGAGAAGCACAGCTATTTGAATACGCTGTAAACACAGTTCGTAAAGGTTAACCCTTTAAGTGTATGACATTTTAAAAGGTAAAATATATATAGAACTTTGATTGTAACGAGTGTTTGGCTGTTTGGAGTTTGCTATCGTAATAGTTACAAAAAGTAAAAAACGAGGGATATGATTTAATTTCATTCATTTTTCGCGGCCGCTGCCATTGACAAGTATTTCCTTTTTAATTCGGCCTTGGCCTGGAACGTAGAACCTCGAGGGCTGTTTTTACAACAGTAAGGTTAGAATTCCCGAGCATATCAAGGAAAAATATTTTTGTAGCAACTATAGGTATTTCTTAGAATGTTTTCAAAGTAAGAACAGAAATGTGAAAACCTTTATTTTGGTTGGTAACATTTCCAATGCATAGGTATTCATAAGAAATGTCTACAAACAAAAGCTTATAATATAGGTAATACAAATCAAAGAAGCATAGTCAAAGGAACATTGACTTATAATTATTGATATTATTTATAAAATTAGCTTTAATTATTGTTTTTATTTTGTAATTATTCTTTCTATGATTTGTTTTAATGTAGTTGTGTGCTTAACACGAATGACAATGTAATTACCCTTACTGAATAAAAAAATAAGAATTATGAATAAAACTCCAAATTAAATTTAAAGTTACGAGTTCATCTCGGTGCAAAAAATTTAAATGTTGTTTAAAATTACAGAAAAACATACAAGAACATCATCACCGTCTAGAAGTAAAATAATAACTTATCTTGTATTATAAAAGGACGAATAATATGAAACCCAATTATCTCAAATATAATTAAATAATTGTGATGAAAGGCAGTTCGTGCAAAATTTTAACTTCAGGCGACCTTGCGAGCATGCGTGGATGTTCGTGGTCACGTTCTGACTCTATTAAGAAGTTTCTTATTCAAAGCGAAGTTTTATACCGCTGTTAGTTTTATTGTGAACTTATACTGAAATGCATTATGTCTTTTAGGAGTGAATAATATTATAAAAGGTACAGGTAGGTAAAGGTAGGTAAAGGTAAAGGTAGGTAGGTAAGGTTCAGGTTTTAGGTAGGTGGGTAGGTAGGTAGGTAGGTAAAGGTAAAATAAGGTTAGGTTAGGTAGTGATGAAAATGAAACCAACAAAAAACTAACAAACACACTTTTTCTTTTTCATAACACTAGTAAGGACAAAATAAGGATAAGAATAACAATACCATTGTGGCGACCTAGCGACATCTAGTGACAACTTGTAACAACCAACTCGCCAGCGCCGCCAGCGTCAGACAGTGCAAATAAATCTGACAGTGCGCTACATCGCCCTAACGAAATTTCTTCAGTCGGTTGACTTATATACCACTTCAAACTTCATTCAAATGGACTTTGGTCCCCAGGCACAACACCCGCCTGGAGAGAGATCTCTCTATTGATCGTCCTCCTACACCATCATCATCATCTCCTTGCCCTTATCCCAATCATCTGGGGTCGGCGCATCATCTATTTTTCTTCCACACATCCTCTCGTATTAACCGTTATCTCAGCGTTCACTCTCTTCTTTCACATGTCACTTTTCACACAATTCATACATCTGATACTTTAAACTCTTCTTGTAACATAACTTTGCTCTCTCCTAATGATATGGCCATACCATGACAAACTATTAGCTTGTTTTTTTTTACTGTCACTGGCGCTTCTTTCAAATTTGTCACATTCTCGTTCCTTATCCTACCCATTCTTGTTACACCACATCTCCATCTCAAGAGCCACATTTCAGCCCCATGCTCTCTTTTTTAATCTTTCTCTTTTATAACCCTTCTGATGCATGCAAGACGACAGGTTTCACAACGGTCTTATAAATTTTCCCCTTGGGCTTGAGGGATAATAATAACAATCCTTTGACTAAACTGACCTTTTACTAAATTTGCCTGCACAATGCCTGTCACGAAGGACCGACCCAAAGGAAGGATATAATAATTTTGCATAGAAATATCTTGGCGTGCAATCTTTGATAGAACCCCTTTGCAGAAAAATTCTCTTGTGGACGGTCGAGACAAAAATATTTCGTTTACAGAATAGGGTTACCATCAAAATAATAAGTAATATTAAGAAAAAGTTCGATCGTTTACTTAGCAAGACTTTTTAAGCTGCTAAGTAGAAGAAGAAGAAGAAATACATTTATTTACTAACCATTGGACCCACATTAAGATTAAGGTAAACAATGAAGGCAACAGGAAATATCTTCATGGCATTCAGTGTAACTTAAAAATTCTACTCATATTTGTAAACATGTAGACATTTTTACGAACTCAAATAATCTCCCTCCTGGCAAACAGCAAACAGCCAATTGCCCAATATTTCATCATTAATAATGCCCAAATACATCACAACTGTAGACCCACGCTGTAGTACCTAACCCCAATATTATATTAAAGTAAATAAAATAGCGATATGCAGGATGCGCCGTCGATGACGGCCGCAG
This sequence comes from Acleris holmiana, assembly GCA_949316455.1. NCBI lineage: Eukaryota > Metazoa > Arthropoda > Insecta > Lepidoptera > Tortricidae > Acleris > Acleris holmiana. The sequence continues at coordinate 13,144,510 of OX438779.1, forward strand.
GTGTGATGGATCGCTAACGAGCTGTTTATTTTGCTGACACTGCGCTAATTGCCTGCGCTGTGACTGGTTTTTTCTTAGTGCTTGTAGATATGTTTTTACTAGTCTAGAGTGTTTGTATATTTACTAGTGGTTGATCATAGTTAAGCCTTAGCTCTATCTAAGTAAACCTTCTTTTATATTGCCATAACTCATTGCAAACATGAAAATCATATCAATCTGAAAGTTATAGTTATATATTTTTGATTAGGTATTGGCTCAATGAGATCTAGGTACACAAATTTTAGCAATCTTCGGAAGTTTGTTCGTAAATCAACGATAATGTTCAATCTAGATTGTAGGACTGTGGCATAAGTAGATCACAAACGTAAAGACCAATTCGGACGAGGTTAATTTTTCAAAAACTGGTCTATCAGGATAATTAAAATAGATTAGACCGTTGAAGATCTGTATCTGTATCTGTATCTGTATCTGAAGGTATATATAAGGCTCTGTAAGGAAAGGTCACGGCGGTTTTTTATCTATTTCATTGATGCTTGTTATTGTTATTAATGAGTTTACTATGACAAGACACTAAAGTCCTTAATTTCTTCGACGTTCTATACGTGCCATATCCAAGCCCTTGAGCAACTGCAGCTGTTGTAATTAAGATGGGGTTGGGAAGTGCAAATGCCACGATTGTCATCGACGTTTCGGTGACTGCTGGGCTATTATGTAAATGTGATGAACGTCATTTGCATTGAATTCGAGTGTTCCACGTGCGCCTGGTATTTTTATTTGGTGTAATATTAGACTGTGTCGTTTTTAAGTTTTGTCATCAACCAAAAAATGCATTACATTTTTAATAATAAGTGACTGTTGCAAACTGACATGATTTTTAAAGAGCAAGAGTTTTCGTACGAAGTGCTTTGCATCCGTCATAATGCGTACTGTAAAAGAGTGGAATGAGCTTCCGGCGTGTGTACTTCCGAGTGCATACAATCTAAACCTATTATAGCTAGGTGAGTAGGCATTTCCTAGATGAGGTTGCTTCATCTTCGACCAAATCTTCGTCCTCCAAGGGTAAGAGTCAGTCAAGAGCAAACACATTTTGAATTTAAAAAGAAAAAGGAACTAAATGTAAATCCTTAAGAACTGTAGTGTTATCCGAAATAATTCATATATACAGGATACTTTTCCGAGGGTAAAATACCTGTAATTCAAAACACCATTTGTGTAGTAGATATCAGTATAAAAATATGGAACAGTTACCGCTAGAATTTAGTGATCGTCAAAGGTCGGTGAAAACTATTTCTAGTCAAACGTACCCGTATTTTTCTCTGCCGCACTTAACCTTGTAACTGACCTCCTTAACTCAAGGTAAGCTGATCCTGTGTTATCGTTATCAGTCTGTGTTATATTCCGGGCTACTGCACTTAGTCCCGGGCCTGTACAGTTGAAACCCGACCGCTCACATTGGCTTAGAGCCACTGGTTGGTGTCTACAATGATGAATTTATATGGGTCTAAAACGCTACCTAACGATTTTGATTGTTATACAGGGAGTATTAAGTTTGCCAGTGAGTCGAAAGGGTATTCGAAATTTAGAATATAATTATTTTTCTATTCGAAGGTTTCTACGTTGGCGGTATTGTGATGAAAGTGAAAAACAACTTAATGACCGACCTACGGCTACAAAATCGTAAAAATGTTTGGCAGTTTAAATTTGTTTTTACCGACTTCGTCCATGTAATTCGTTCAACGCTGTTAGTTAGAGAAACGTTAAATTTACCGGAATAAAAGTTTCGGGGCCGCTTGAATAACCGACAAGCGAATAACATTTTACCAAACGTAAATGATACTTTCTGTTGATATCTTGTTGTTTTAGCACATCCTAAACATTTATACATAGGTAGATATGAGACTACTAAAAAATCTATCCTCTGTGATGGGCTGTCTGTTATTAAAATGTTGATTCTAATTGAAACATTGTTTGATATGAATATCGATGTAACAAGGGTAAACTGAGCCGTTTACTATTACCTATACGAGAATGAAACAAAACAAAAGTGACAAACACACACTTTGGCATACGGTACAAAGCTGCTACAATAAGTGAAAAAATAATGAATCTGGTCCAAGTAAAAAAATATAAACATATTTAACAGTTCGGTCACGAGTGTCAGTTCAAACACCGCAAACGTGTGCCAACGAAGCCCAAATGCTTGTCCAACGTTGGTTCCAACGGGCTCCAAGCTACAGGGTGCCTAATCGTGGGTCTGACCTCGGATATTATTATCTTTTCCGACCCCTTGTCACATGTCCGCTAGGCCTTTAAACTGGACGGCATGCTGCCCCAAATAACGCGAATAGCTTAGAAAAATGCCGGCAACTAGCTGAATTCAGTAAATTAAGTAGTAAGTAGTAGGGCGGATATTTTTGCTACGGATTTCTGGAACAAGTTTTTTTATTCATGCCAGCTGCTACTTCACGATTGTTGCCAGCTTTAGTTTAATTGTAATAAATATTAACTATTTAGTTATTTTATTGAGGTTGGTTGTAACATGTCTGTAGGTATAGACGATGATGATATGTTTTCAACACATCATCGCACACATACCTACGTTACCTACGTCAGTTATACCAACGCATTTAGAATTAATAACTATTTTTTATGGCATGTATGAAGTCCGTGGTAATTTAATCGGATATGTAACCACCACACTGAAACATGATACAGCGGGTTACAATGAGTAAGGTCGCGATAGCGATCAAAATACCAGCAAAAAGAAAATTATACTCTCGTCAATGGACTTGTGAAAGATAAATTCTTACCAAAGGACATTGATCCCGTATAACAAAAGAAAACAGTTAAAAATACGGGTGCCTTGTCCAGACAGGGCGGCGAACCCACCGATATCCGAATGGAGATGATGACATATTCGCAGCGGGTCTGCGCTTCGAGAGCTCCCGCCGAGCTAATGGATTATATTAGTCGCTAACTCAACGGATTTTTAATAAATTTATATACTGAGAAATATTTGTAGCACACGGACATAGCCGTATGTTTTTGCTTCATGACGATATTCTTCATTATAGTATAAACCTACAGGGTGATTTTGGAATCATGATTTTAACTCACTTTTTCTAAGTAATAGTATGATTGAAATTTAATTAGTTAAGCTTTTGTGTGAATTAATATGATCAGACAAGTAAAACTGTTAAAAATATCAAATACAAAAGGATATTATACAACTTGAAAGCAGAATGATTACACCTTAAAAAATAACATCACTTTAAATCATGAGAACTCACTTCATTTTTTTACTGTAAAAAAGTTATCCATATCTTTATAGACCTTAGACGTATATTTGATTGCTACACGATCCCTAAATAACTCTGTATAATTCTCGCCTTATCACTTATTGATGTTGTAACAAAAAGAACCAAAGCAAGAAATTAATAAGTCTTGTGATCGACTGGTTATCGCATACCATTTCACTTTGATACGAATAAAGATCTACATTTTGAGGAAGTTGGCCAGTTTTGTTGGTGTTCTAAATTTGATAAACCCACTCCCCCGTAGCTATTTGTTCGTTGGACTGATTGCCACAGTAACGATGGTTTGGTTCCAGGTGTACACAGCTTATGTGAAGGCTAAACAATATTTTAATCATCTGCCTGATTATCCACGATATATTTAATACACATTTATAAAGAAATAGTGTACACGTACACATATTTGAAAGTTCTCTGATTGTAAGGGGCTACATGGTGTAAAATTTACACAAGCATACTTGTATTGTCTATATACAAAAAAAAAACACTTTGGAATGCAATTAACATTTGAGTATATTTCCCGATCGCGGCTTTTAAATTATAAATTCAAAATGTTTCAGCGATTTGAATCATAAATTAATAAATCCTGTTTATGTTTGGGTCGGACCAATGCATAAATAATGGCGAGTTAGAGTGGTTTTGAAATACTAAATTCCTTAATGTTTCAAAAATATTGTGCAATTTTTTTTTTATTTCATTCAAGTGCGTCTTTTACGCGTAAGGCATGGACCACTTCATAAAGAAATTGACAGTTAACTACTTACATGGATGATTTAATTGAAAGTACTTATAAACAAAGAAGCATTCCTATCCCTGTCCCTACTAATGCGAAAGTGTGTGTTGTTTTTCCCTCTTTCACGTTGCAACGAAGCGATGTTATGATGTATTTTTTGTGTGTGAGATAGTTAGGAGGCTGGATAGTGTTAATTCAAAAGTTCCCGAGGGAAGACCGATAATTGAAACCTACGTGGACGAACTCGCGGGGAAAAGCTAGCAATTGATAAAACCAGAAAATATTTAATTTAATGCGGGGCTTTTGTCAACTGAAAGGTTTTTACTAGGGTTCCGTTGTCAAACTAGGAACCCTTATAGTTTCGCCATGTCCGTCCGTCCGTCCGTGCGCAGCCTAGCGTAGAGACTCTTAGTACAAGAAAGCTGTAATTTAGCATGAATATACATATTAGTCACGCCAACAAAGTGGTACAACAAATTTTTCAAAAGTTTTGTTCACTAATGCAGTTTTTATGTTCTAGGTAGGTGAACGGTTAGGGTATATTTTTATTACTTTGCGGTGCACTTTGCTCGCGCTTTACAGTCGCGTAGTGCTTTGGTTTGTGGACTGTATCTGGCTCAAAAAAAAAGGAAACTAACCTTGTTATTGTACCTACCTACTATGATTGTAACCACTTAATATTGAAAGGAAAAACGGCAGCTGCTTTAGGATTTAGGACGACGAACAGCAGCTCCCTTGAAGGGAATATGGAACCAAGCGCACTTACTTGAAGATTCCGGGATGATCAGGCACAGGCCGGCCTCGTGCCCCTTTCAAGGCAGTCAGGACTCCGCCAGCTATTTAATGTCCAAAAGCACTTTGATTTTCACGCCACAATTGTTATGATTAACAGTTTATATGTGTATATTACACAATATCAGCGAGAATTACAGCGATTAATATAGATTTATTGAGGATTGCGCGCACACGTATCTCGCACCGAAGAGTTAAAATAAACGGAAACAGATACTCAGATACTCAGATACTTCTTTATTGATAATGTCAAATTACAAGTCAAAATAAATTTACATTTAGTTACCTTAAATAAGATTAATAAATATTATCTCATATGAACTGAATTAAATATAAAGGCAATACTAACATTTTTACGTCGTAAACAGCACGTCTATCCACCTTAGATGGCGCGACTGTTGCGTGTGCGACAGAGAAATCTGTATAATAGTGCGCATGAGTGAAAGGGAGAGATGACAGGGGAATATGTAAGTGGTTACAAACAATCAAAATAAAATTATTAAATTTAATTATAAACATGATATCCAACAGTAGGTATGTTAGTTTTAAATGCATGAAATGAACTTACACGTTTTATAGTAGACGGTAATTTATTATATTATATGCACTATTGCTTTTGCATTTACAATATGTAATCGTACGCACGCACTGCGTCTGCAGGTCACAGCACCCTAATATTAATTTTCTTATAAGCCAAGCTTGTCAAGGGCCCTTAACAAATTGCTACAATAAAAGCACCCAAGTTTTAGTGGCTCTCGGAGGCACATGTTTTAACCCGTTAGTAATAAAACCTGTGACAGAGCACGCGGCCCGACTAAGTGCCTTCTCGGGCGCCGGCCATTTATCGAATTGCCTTTTTAACCTCATTCCTGCAAGCCGGCCCGAATAGTCTATAAGGCGCCGTTTAAATATCCAAAAGGACGTAAGCTTCGGTAGTTAGATTTATGAGAAAAACGAATAAGTTGGTCCGCATTTCTTTCTGTGCTACTCAAGCCTAAAAGTCTTCCAATGGGCCAACCAGAAACAATTTAAAATACTTTTCCAGCGTCGATTATGGAACAATTGATCCAATTTCGAAAATCCTAACACTGATAACAATAGTAGATTATACACCGAGGGGATAAAGCACAGTTTTATGTCACGGGCGCGATATTGAATCCTGAACGTAACGAAGGACTCCAGATTTAACTCCCGAGCGCAGCGAGGGTGTCACGAGTTAATTCCCGAGCGAAGCGAGGGAATTAAGAAGAGTCCTGAGCGCAGTGAGGGGTTCAAGCGCGCCCAAGACGAAAACAGCTTTATCCCCGAGGAGTGTACTCTACTTTTCTCACCTTTTGCGAGACAATAAAAAAGCGAGTCTACTAAAAACAGCGTTTTATTATAGTAAATTAAAATTAAAAGTGAAAATTGATATTTGAGACATTTAGTCCAGTTGTGGAAAGACAATATTTATTTAAAACTTTGCAGTTATCACCAATGTATTTTCAGCGTCTTACAATACTCGCGGCTTTTGTTTAATTTCAAATGTGTTCCATTCAGCTAGCCGTGGCCAGCTAGATTTTAGAAAATGTTCGATTTTCAAATTAGGTTCGACGCGGCGGTGGCGGCGGCGCCGCGCCCGGCCTTCGAGTATTAGTTGATCTTTTATTACGAAATTAGACTTTAAGGCCATTGTAATAAGAACTATGAAAAGTGAAAATATTACAACCCAGCGGGTTATAATGAGATTCAGTACAACATTACACCCCGGCTAAAGCCAAGGGCTTTAATGAGTTGGTTTGCGTAAGGTTTGCATGATATGTAATTTGGCATTGTCGAGCAGGTGGTGTGAAAAGTATATTATTCTCGAGCAAATTAAATGAACAGCAGCAATGTAGCAACACAGGTAGCAGTCCAGGTACCTACACTGTACCAACTTAATAGTAAGAGTTTTAGTGGTGGTAGGACCCTGTGCAGAGTCCGTCTGGATCGCTACCACCATCTTATCTATTAACCACCCGCCAAGCAATAGTGTTCGCATTGTTGTATTCCGGTGTGGGGATAAGACAACTGGTGAAATTACTAGCATAGAGGCATTCCATCTTAGTCCTCCGGGTTGGCAACGCATTTGAGGTCTTAGGATCTTGTCTTGAGAATTCAAATGTCTATGGGTCACAGATTCCACTTACCATCAGGTAGCCTGAGTGCTTTGTGTGCCTTCTCCTTAACATAAAAAAAAAAAAAATAGATCAAGCTTGGCCACTAAACTGTCCTGCTGTTTTCGTTTTTTTTTTGTAATATTTCAATAATTGAAAACAAAATATATTTTATTTCGTAAGTTCCACGCGGGCAAGGTTATAAGACAAGAACCTCATCTATTATAAATTTTAAATTACATAATATGGTAACCGCCTGTGAACGTGCTTCCTGTATGTGGCACCTAGCTTATGCCTATGTGTATGTGTTTGTGTATTATGTATTGTCCCTGTTAGGCGGCGCCAGACGCCGGCTGTCTTCTAGGGTTGTCCAAAACGTTCACACTGTATGTTTATGAAGTTTCAAAACATTTTTGACCCTAGTTAACGATGCCTGTGTACTAAAGCTGAGAAATAAATTAAATACGAACTATTACGACCATAGTCTTCTAGCAGCATCAAACAAAACATTATGTACATTTAATGATACAATTATAGTAATCATAAGTGTATTAAAATGATTTGGTGCATTTGTGAGAGTTTCATCTTGTAATCCGAGTAAAATAATTAATGTTTACTATCAGCGTCTCCACTCATGGCACCCCTAGAGAGACACGCTACCCCTAACCGCCCTTTGATCAATGTGTGGAAGGCCCGCCGCCGCCGCTAAATGCTCGCAAAACTGAACCCGCCGCCTCTGACCTGCAACCATACAATTTAGTCCATGTGGGTCACGTGCGAAACATGCTTCTATCCATACTAATATTATAAATGTAAGATAATTTTGTCTGTTTGTTACGCTTCCACGGCTAAACCGCTCTACCAATTGAAATTGATTGCGGAGGGCAGCAGCCAGTAATATAAAAGCCTCGTTTCCAATTATTTTTTCAATTGTTGTATCTTTTCCGCAACTCGAAGACTTAAGTATGACCCTAGTTTGCGTATTCAGTTATTGTAGTTTTTATTACGAGCGGCTAGTTCTCTTTATTTTTATCGTTCGCCATTTCCTAAATAATTTTCAGGTTATATTTATGCAGTGGATATAATAACAACCTTTCTTTCATTTTATCACGCTTTTGAGACCAAATTATAATGAGTAACTGGGTCATACACGCTCTTAAAAATAAAAGTTGTCTCTCCTGTGGTCAATAGTTAAGAGCTTGTGTGCATATAAGTTATTTTTTATATGATAGGTCTAAAGCAGTCCTGACGGTGTTCCTGCGGGAATGGGCTTAGCCAGAAAATTAGGCCTTAAAAACGTTAACTTTCGGTGTGTCCACAGGAAAGACGGTAACCTAAATCTGTGTATGACCCAACTACTTGAACTATGTCGTTATGAGCATATTTATACTCGTATTGACTCTTATTTAAAACCAAGATTCAGACCAGCAGATCGTGTACAAAAGTGAAAAGTGAGAAATGAGTGCCGGTTAACTACAGCATTGTTACCTCACATCTCTGTAGTTACAAAGAAAACACGGCAAATCTTCCTATGCCTTATTCGATGGCGACCCGAAAATCAACGTCAATATCAATATGTTAGGTTTTAGTACTTACCTACTAAATACATTTTTCTCGATGATTATAATTGTATATTACGTTACTTACTCGTTGTAACGAACGATTAAAGCGTTCCTTGGTGATAATTATTCATATACAATAATGAGTATACATAAGTTTGGGAAAACCGGGCAAGAGCATGTCGGACCATACTCAGTGTAGGGTTCCGAAGTCGTTAAGTACTACAAACATAAAAAACAACAAGTAATAACTAATTTTCTATTTAAAGTGATTTGGTGCCGTCTTAGATGATTTTAGTAGGTATAACCACTTTAATCGCCTGTATCTCAAGAACCAATGTAGTCCATCTACTTTGTCGTGATATTTTTCCTTTTAAATTCGTTATATGTACTTTAATTTATGTTTTTTTCTGATTTTTAGTATTTTTAGTTTTGGCTGTAGGGGGGGGGGGGACACACTTAACTCTTCACACACTTGACAGCTTTCTAGTAGGTACTAAGAATCTCTGAGCTAGGCTGCGGACGGATGGACGGACGGACATGGAGGAACTATAAGGGTTCCTAGTTTGACTATGGAACCCTACAAGGAACGAGTTAATTGTCTCTAATGTCCGTTCCAAACCGCTCAATATATCCAAACCGCACTTACTTCATGTTAAAATTTGACACATTTTGTATGTGTCGCATGTCGAGTTAACCCGGAGTTACTAAATCTATCCACAGTTTGAATATTGGGAACCGACATAATAGGTCTCTAAGCGCGGCGGTTAGACGGGATAATGATGAGGTTAGGTGAGGATGGGAACGATCGGATATGCAGTGATGTTCATACGTTGCGTTTAAAAGAAATTTGAATTACACATGTGTTTAGATTTTACCAAAGACTTTGTTTTTCAGAGGGGATCCTATCATTTCATAACCAATGTTTCACAAATGATTCATTTCACAAACATATCATTTGACAACCCGCGCTTTTTTCCGAAACTGTAAATAATTCTGGATTTATTTCTGGACTTTCGTGTAGAACCCTATAGCCCTAGGTCAGAATTATAAAAATCTTGACATATTTGTAGTTACAGAAAAAAAGCGGGTTGGCAAATGAATATTTGAAAGATTTGTCGGCGAAAAGGCCTACAAATCTTTGACAAATGCATCGTTTTGCAACCTATTCATTTGCCAACCCTTCATTACCTTCTCAGAGACTATATTACTTTAGTAAAAACCTAAAAGTTAACTTGCATGACCCACGCCTGTCAGGCCGTCTAACAGTCCAAAATTTGTGTAGAGTTTACGAGTATGTAAACTTGGAGAAACTGATAGTCTTAGTTCTAATATGAGAACTTAGTACAATTTGTGTAAGAATACAGAAAACGAGCACACAGGCTCCCTGATGATAATTGGTATCTAAGACCCATAGACATTTGCAAACTTAATACTGCAATTCTAAGACTTCAAATGTATTGCCAACCCTGAGAGTCTTTTCATCGGTTGTTTTAGAGGAGCTGCACATGTTCCTACCACTACTAAACTTGAGGCATGATGCCGCGCTCAGTACCTACGATCTTGGTTGAGCTGCGTCATACCCAAGTAGCATTTAAGTGTCGGTAAAATCAATATACCAGCCCATTTAGAACTTTGAGTGTTTTAAGGGACTTATAAGAGTGTCAGAGAAAACTAACCTGAGCTCAAGCTATATAAAATCATTATACAGGAATCTGCGTACGCATGGGGTGTTATATCAGAATTTAAAAAATCTACTATAAAACTTTAAGAGTTGTGTGACGCTACAAGCTTATTCTATCATAAAGCTGTATAGAGATTGTAGTGTAGGATCACCTGGCACTTGTTGCTGTATAAAAGTATTTGTCAACTCCGAATTAAAACTAATTCTTATGGCGTAATTTTACACTATTATAAGTATAATAGTGTTATAACTTCTGTCTGTAAGGTTATTATAAAACTAAAATAATAAATGACAGCTGTAGTACAGTTTTTGTCTGTATTTCTGACCAAGTCGCTTAAAACTATTTTTTGGCGTAATTTTGCACTCGTATAAGTATAGTAGTTTTATGATTTCTGACAAGGAGTGTATTATAAAACTAAATGAATAAATGGCAGTCATATTACAGCTTTAGTCTGTATTACTGACAGTTGCTCGAATTAATCTATTTTGGACTGTAAATATGTGGAACAAAAGAAAAAGATCGAGTGCAGTCAAGAGACGAATCAATCAAATCAATCGAATCAATCTCTAAAGGGAGTTATAACTTATATACGGAAAGCCGAAATACAGTCAAACGTATAGAAATATTCTATTACAAAGCTGATTTAAATCCAAAAGCTGTAGAAGTGACTCCATTGATTGCATAGTACAGCTACTAAGATGATAATGCTCTCCAACTATCCCATAGGCTATTTTAAAACTGTCGCCATTTAACTATGAATAAAAACATATTTGAAAATATAATTAAAGATACACTTACAAATATTTAACAAAAACTAAAGCCATATTATGATAACCAGCTAAAATAAATTGACTTAAGCCTCAGAATTGACATTAAAAGAAAAAACCTTAACCTTAAAAACAAACACTAAACTTATGTACCACTTTTAGATATTTTTGTTGTTTGTCTTGATTATTAAACAGGCGCGTGAATATTTTACCAGAAAAGATACACATGTTCACAATAAATAATAATCGGCACTTACCAATAGTAATATAATTGCTCTCAAGATCCTGTGTCTTAACTGCACTTTATTACTTATTCATTTATATTTGTCATTTGTAGCCATTACAATATAACAAATGAACAGAAGGCATTTTAGACTTAAATATTTTTTATTCTATTGTAATTCTTCTTAAAAACTATTTAAAACTTATATTCTTAAATGATACTTATAAGAGATAATCTGCAGTGCTAAAGTTTCCTTTAACACCAAATTACAGCTATTACACAGCTTATCTCTTGCTTGTACAGCTACTGTACAGCTCTAATAACGCGAAAAGCTGTATAATTGGCCTTTTTTTAACTTATACGGGCTGTATTAGCGCTTATACAGCTGTAGTACAGCCTAAATATACAGCTGATAGTATTCAAATAAACTGATATACAGCTCTTATACAGCTTGCAATGCTACTTGAGTAGTATTTCCGAGGTAGAGACACGAAAAAAATGAAATGGAAACGTAATGATAGAGGTCAAGTCTTGCTAACGTCTACGAGTTATTTAAGGGTATAACGCAGCAGGTTATATACATACTAACTAACTAGTGCCCTAGACTAACTGTCGGTCTAACTAAATTAGATTATTGGAACTTCAAAAATGTTTCTCATACCATTTTATATCATAATGATCACTCTTAATAGTAAATTTTAATAATATACTTGTTTATTTTCAGGGTTTTAATAATATCCAACTGGTAAATTAGGTTAGGTTTGTTTTATAAACATCCTTAAATCAAAACGGTTTCAGTTAAAATCACTTTAGGAGTGACGATGATTACGAAGAACAAAAAAACTATGTAGAGTGATTATTATGAATACAAATCGGTAGTAAAACAAAAAATAGAAGTAAGAATTTTATGTGAGCCAATATACCCGGCCGAGAGAAACAAGATTAAAATTAAATTAGAAAGTTATAGACGTCTCTGTTCTAAATACTTCTAATACTATAAACTAACATGCCAAAATCGGGGAAGTGTTATTTTGTGTAGCTCTGAAATAAGAAACTTTATCAATATCTCCACAGTAAGTATCAAGACAGAATACAGACCAATCCCCGAGTAAGTACCCGGGAGAACCTCCCCGAGCATCTCGTCCCACAGAATTCCCATTTCGAAGATCAACGTAACAACGAATTGACAATTTATTTCGTGAATTTTCGCTCCATCGAGGCACCCGATAACTTGAGTTCAGCTGCAATTCTTGAATGCTACAATTCAACGCTAGAAATGTAAGTCACGAAAGGAAATTTGAATTATTTGCTTATGCACTATCAAAAACAAATTCAATAAACAATTATTTCCACATTACATAGACACATCACAGGTACATTACATTACAGTTCTAGACATTCACAAAAAAACAAACTAAATTACACCATACAAGCATTTCACATCCACCCATCTCATAATCATACAATCCAAACATTAAAAATAAAACGATACAAAACAAAGGAAAACAGAGGCTTAACATTAAAGTGGCAAAAGGCTCACCCACAGCAATTTGCATAATAAAGGAGAAGGGCTAAGTGATAGGGCTAAAGACTTACCTTAGTAAAACTACTGATGTTAAATAACTATAGTGATCGGTCAAAGTGTAAAGCAACGTTACCACCGAAGCCAAGCGTCGGTAAATCCATCTAACTTAGTTTCTTGATAAGTGCAATAGCCAATGCAGCAAAAATTATTTTGATTACTACAAAATGTACATATGTATACATGTATGAATGTGAGGTTAGTTTTAAGAGATTCCTTAAAAAGAGAGTTGGTCGCCTTTGTACGTTCCTATTCTGTGAATATTGTATTTGAATTTCGGTGTTTCGTAGAAAGTGTTTACATACATACATATATGTATAATTAGGTGAAATTCTAAATTCAAAACATTTAATCAGTAAATTGGTAATACAGAGTGAATCTATTGCGCTTTGGACGATCATTACAGAGAACAGCGGCGCAAGAAATTAAATACGGCAATCTTAAATACCAATAGAAGCTCACGTCAAGATCCCTGTATTACAATCATAGTTTTGCCACTATTTCACTTTGTTTTTTAACCTTTGGCTTCAAACCATATTGCTTTTTAACAATATATAATCAAGTTTAAAATAGCCAGTAACGTTTACGAAATAATATAAGTATTTTTGTGTAAACTATAGCAGATATACAAGGTTCAACCCAACTCTAACTTATCTACAACAGTATCAACAAAGCAATAAATATTAGAGCCTTCTTTTTACAGCAGCATCGGTTTTCTGTCCCCGAATAAACGTTGTATCGCGGAAACCGATTAAGATTAGCATTCCGCCGGTTTTCCGCCAATAATGGTAATTTTTACGGACGCTACCTAATCCGGGGTGGAGATCGGTCGTGGCGCGGTGTACCTTCAAAATCTCGGGAACCCTCCAAAGCCGAGGGTCAAATAAGGCTGAATTTGTTGCTCCGAATTGAAAGATGCTGTCATCTGCAGCGAGTTCTGTTCTGCGTATGATCAGCTACTGCCGGGTTCAAAAAATAACGAATTCACGTCACTCAACTTGAATTTTTGCGCAACAGTCTGCCAAAACTCGTTAAAACATTAGGTTGATAGACCCTGGCGTTTTGTAACCCTGTAGGTACTGTTAGGTTTTCAAGATTTAAATAGTTGCCATAAGTTAAAGTTGAGTTTCTTGACGCGCAGCGATTTTTTTTACAGTAGGTAGTCTTCTCATGGAAAGTACTGGTAGACTTAGACAAGTAAAAGTTCCAACTGAGTCTACTAACAGATTTAAAAAAGGCAAGATGCTGCTTTTACTTGGTAGTCAAGAGTTTTTTTTTTGACAAAGCTATTTTTTAAATTATATTACAGGTTTCTTCACGTAATTAACATAGGTAGCAAATTATAAAGCTAGTATCCATTTTTACAATACCACAATAACTTGGTATTGGAACACCACCAAGGTAATTTAACCAGGCCGGGCACGTGCCCGTACTCTAACATAAAACCTTGTCGCATATAATTAATTAATTAAAATATTAATTTGCAAAACTTTGACATACTTCGATTCAATTATCTGTTGTCGAAGACTCAAAAGATCAATTTCACGAAATAAAAGATAAAGATACAAGTTGTTTATTCAGTAAGTAGGCCGCACGGGCACTTTTACACGTCAAAATTCTACCAGCCCCTTACCATACCACCCCAGTACCCTTATTTGCCAACCCTCTTTAACAAATTAATATAAGTTTCCCATACCATACATCTGATACATCTCAATATGAGTTCCTCGGCTATATCCGCTAATAGAAATAGGCAGCAGGTAATTGACTCTCGAGACAGTGAGGTGGGTCCGACAATAGAGTGCTTTAACTTGAATGGAAGTTTACATCGCCGTTGACGTCAGAAATTTAAGACTAAGTTTAAGACGGCCCCCGTAGAATAAGCAATATATGAGAATAAATTACCATATTATATTTAGCGTCCGAAAAAGAAAAGCACTAAAAGATAAGATGCATAAAAACATCAGCTTCATAAGGGCTAAACCAGACGAGCGTAATTTTCTCAGTTGTGAGTAGCGTAATTTCGGTCGCGTAATTTCTGCTACATTCGGTTTCATACTAATATCCTGTTTAGTTCACACGGCGACGCAAAATGAGTTGGACTGTTGTATGAGGCAGAAATTACGCGACCGAAATTACGCAACGCACAACTCAAGAAATTACGTTTGTCTGGTCACCCTCAAAACAGTTTTTAAGTATTATTTAAAAGTAATTAAGAACGTAAGTAAATGGTATAGTACAGTCAACTGCAGGGAAAGGTAACCCCCACCCCCTCAGCTAGGTAACTTTTACGCAGGGGACAAGAGGGTTACTTTTCTCCGTTGCTGACAGTACCAATAGTAATTATTAATTCAACGGCGAGCGTAGTAATAAGGTAGAATGAAATTATGACGATCGAATATTATTTACATCAAGATAATCATGACTTGTTTCCTAATATCATCGGGAATTACCAAGATACCATTAATCTAAAGTTAAATGCGGTCAAATTTACTAAAAATATACCATAATATATAATTCTCACATTGTTATTTCAGTAAGTATATAATATACTTATATACCCTAACCAATATTTCAGAAAAAAAAACGATAAGTACAATACTTATCAGAATTACGAGAATACGAGCATACACTTTTATTGTGGACTAAAAGTAGTGATCAATCAGTTTTTCCAGCAAAATATCGAAATATGCTGACAAAAGACCTTAATTTGGGCAAGAGTCCGGCCCTCGCCGATGTAATAAGGAGAAGAGTACCGCTAAGCTAATAAGTGATTGCTTTCCCTTATTTCTCTTGTATTTTTGTCGCACGAAAAATATAACGGGTTTTGTTATTGTATCAAACTCAAACTACGCTTGTTGTATCCTGTATACCGTGGTGGTAGGACCCTGTGCAGGATCCGTCCGGATCGCTACCACCAACTTATGCATTAACATGCGTTCCGGTGTGGGGATAAGACAACCGGTAAAATTACTAGCATAGAGGCATTATATCTTAGTCCTCAGGGTTGGCAACGTAATTGGGGTCTTAGGATTGCAATCTTACGATTATGGTCTTGAGAATTCAAATGTCTATGGGTCTCAAACTCTACTGACCATGTCGCCTAAGTGCTCGTGTGCCTTCACATTATCATAAAAAAAAAGTACTCTCAGCTGTAAACACCTCAAAATCATCAAAGCACCTTGAATCATGTTACAAATAACATTCGAATCCTAAATATATTTTTAATTATTACAACTACATTAAAATTGTAGGTAACTAGTTATCTTACTACTATTATATATGCGAAAGTTTGGATGGATGGATGTTTGTTACTTAACCACGCCAGAATGGCTGAATGGATATAGATAGAAATTTGGCATATAGATAGATTATAGTCTGGAATAGGACACTGGTAACTTTTTATTCCGAAAAATTGGATGGTTCCTGAGGGAATAGCGATAAACGATTTCCACGCGGACGGAGTCGCGGGAAACAACTAGTATTACATAATCGAAATAGCAACAGCGATGAACAATCACTACTATGATTATGTAAAGTTATGGTTATGTAGAGACCTTAAATATCTAAATCATCTGCATGTACGTCAACCCTGACTAAGACCCTGGATGGTCCATCTATTTTCTGGTTGCTCGGTAGGTCAGGTCGTAAAATTATGTATTCAACAGGCCTATAAAATACATACCTACCTAGTATTATTATAGTCGTAAATCTAAGGCTGCAAAACATTCCTCGCTATTATCTCCTTGGTTATGGGTAAAGACTGAAGCTGGCTGGACAGTTTTGAGAGTCCACTTGTAGCTCTAGGCAGCTTACGAACACTAAACAGAACGTTCCAGAGAAGACAAAAATTGAAATACATAAAACATCAGATATCGGCATTGTTCTAAATTCATTTTTTTTTTTAATTATTAAGCTTTTTCACCCATGACCGCCAGCTTTATCTAAGTAGCAAAAGGTTTGTATCGTAATTAGTGATTTTTTGTTTGTAAGAATACGGAAGTAGTCCCCATAAAAGCATAATAATCGCATCTACTATGGTGATATTTAAAAGGAATTACTCGTTTTCAACCTTATCTGATGGTTTATTTACCGCAAATTTACTATCAGAGGCAGTAAACGTTTACGGAAATCAATTCGCTAGGCGCCATAAATACTGTGACGTCATAAACCGCCATTTTGAATCGCAGCCCGTAAGGTTATGGCGCATTAAATTTTACATCTCACTCAATTTGGCTGGGTCTATAGAAATGTTATGAACGGTAAAACTCCTACTTGGCGCATGCGTTTGGAAAAATTACGAGAGGATACTTGGATAATGGACAGATGTGTGAGACTTAAAATTTATGTCCGAACGGCTTAATTTTATAACTAGGTTATTTACTTACTTAAGGTAAGTCATTGTCCTAAGAAGAAAAACTGACTCAAATAAAAATAAATAATAGTATGTATGTAATATTGTGATCGATGCATATTTTAACCTATCTGTGAACAGCTGGGCCCATTCGTATAAACTTCGACCCTTTAGGATCTTTTGTTCATTTACCCTATTACACACGCAGCTGTTCGAATATGCAGGTTTCCTCACTATAAGTACTTTGTCTTTTATACCGTAAGGGTATCGGTTGTTGTACAGTCAACCAATTTGATTTCAAGGCCACCATAAAAATATTATTGAAATTACTAGCATAGAGGAATTCCATCTTAGGCCTCAGGGCCGGCAACGTCAACGGCAAGTCATGAGAATTGAAATTTTTGTGGGTCTCAGATTCCACTTACCATCAGATGGCCTGAGTGCTCGTGTTCCTTCTCCTTATTATAAAAAATGAAATAAAAATGTTTGTTTATACATGACCCATCCTATATCATGTCCGTCATACAACATTTTTAGTAACCAATTTTCTTCTGTACTTGAACCTCGTGAGACCCGGTGTGCTGTAAATTTATTTATTTCTGTCAGTATAAAGTTCATTTTTATTTGTTTCTAAATTGAAAATGGCGTTTGAGCAAAGGTAATTGAACTTTATTTCCTTACTTATTCATTTATTATTTATTTAACCTTTATTTATTCCATATTATTACTTTTTCCTAAATGTAAAAGTTCTGTTGCTGTATTATACAAAACTATATATTTATTTCTTTTTTCTTATATGGACCCAAACGGGTAAAAGCCTCCTCCATCTCATGGCCTTTTTCTCGGTCCGGCGACCTCAGTTATGTCATCTGTCCAACGTTTTCGTGGCCTACCTTTCCTTCTTTTGCCTTTCGGCTGCACCATTTTGTTGCTTCCAGTGCCCATCTTTCTTTTTATTTCCTTACCGTTACATTAAAATTTCCACTTACAAAAATCTCCCTGTTCGTAGTGTGGTGGGTTTTATTGGATTTATTCATGACCCACTTGCCAGTCACTGGCCTGGTGTAACCGTCCTCACATGACACATTGGCTTAGTCACTGAACCTGGGCCTCTATTCTACTGCGCTATAACGATATCGCGTTTGACGTGTTTTAGAGTCGTTTACGACACAGTCACCATTATTGTAAATGGCATAAGAGTAATCAAAATGTTGACAATACGGAAACACGTCAAAGACGATATCTTTATTACCGTGTAGAATCCCAGTCCCGAATGGTTAAGTTTTGATTGACAAACGCCAGTTTTACATATATGTATATTGGAATTGGCCTAGGATACAAATTGGTCTATTGTACATAAATTAGTAATAAATATTGGAACAAGTACATGGCGCCCGCTAGGATTCGATACCTTACGAGTCGACACTCTAAGGACCATAATTCACTGATCGGGGATGAGATTCTTGTCTCAAGACAAATCGAAATTGACAGTTTTATTTGACTTTACTTTTACTTAAGACAGGCATGTCAGCAAAGAGCAGGTTAGTACTACGGTCCTGCGGGCCTATTATGGTCGTGTATATCGACGTGGATACGAGGGGCACACTGAAATGATCGGGAATAGAATATTTCGGATTGAGTTACAATAAAACCTTTTTTAGAATTTTAATACTGGCCTCTTAGAATCTTAATGACATTCAAACAATTAAAATAAATGTTTAAGAACAAAAACTAGGTTGGTTTAAAATTGACACGTCGTTAACAGCAATGGAGCTCACGCGTGAACATTTCCGTGCCATAATTTGATAAATGTCTCTGCTATCTTGTTTCGATTTATGATGTCGACGCACCGAGTCAAATGACAATATACCGTATGCCGAGTTCCGACGCGGTCGTGTGTCGCTCAGCACTGTTCCTTCTGCAGGTCGACCAAGAACAGTGGTCACGCCTGAGAACATCGCAGCTGTGCGATTTTTATGAGCTGTGTGTAAGAAAGCTAGTTTCCCGCTGGGTTCTCCACAATTTGTCCGAAAAGCAAAAGGCGGCTCGTGTTGATTGGAGCCGGAATACTCTGCAACGCTTCAACGGAGGGAAGTCAAATACCGTTTATAATATCGTCTCAGGTGACGAATCATGGATTTATTCATACGTACCTGAAAGAAAACATCAGTCACCAGTTTGGGCTTCGAAGACGAGGTCAAACCAACGAAAGCGGTTCGCTACCGGAGCGTGTCAAAGAAAAATGGTCGCTACGTTTGTCTTGGAAAAGGGGCATGTTGCTACAAACTACAATTCCTTTACAGGAACGCATTACGGTTACCGCTGAGTGGTATATCACGGTTTGTTTGTCAGAAATGATAGGCGAACTTTGAAAAAATAAACCGAAACGTCGCATCATCTTACATCACGATAATGCAAACGGCTTGGAAGACAAATGATTTTTTGAAGCAGGAACGATGGAGCCCAAATGTCTTTACCTAGAATGAAAGATTTAATATACGGTCAATGGTTTGAAGACCCCAAAGCAGATGTGGAAGCATACAAATCAGCCATTTTTAACCGACTTCAAAAAAAGGAGGAGGTTATACGTTCCATTGTATGTATTAATTTTTTATTATTTTATGTATGTTCACCGATTACTCCGTTAATTGTGGACCGATTTTGAAATATTTTTTTTGGTTTGATAGAGTATACTTCCGAGGTGGTCTCATTGTCACCAAATCTGAATCTGATGAAGGGATCAGTAAGGAATTGAGAGAACTCCTCAAATATTGTAGGCAAACATACAGCGATTTGAGTATTTTTAGTAACTAATCTAGCATTTGCATTCAGGAAGTATCATTTGGGGAAGTGGAACTGATGATGAAGCCCACAGATGGCCATCGGAACTTCTCAACGGTACCTATTTCAAGGGTGGCGATCAGATATCTCGATTAAGATAGTGGAGCGACTTCAACGAAGAATATTACTATGACTTTCCGGCGGCGTTGCTCGCGGCGCGCTTGAAACTTAAAGTTTCATATCAACTAATAAGTGGGACTACGGAACAGCGTATTATGATCACTAAAAAGTATAAAATAAAATAAGTCTTAAAAACCAAAAAACCGCCTTCAAAAGCCCAAAAAGTAACTTTTATAATTCTAGGCACCTACCTAATAGATTCCTAAAGAAGTAATTTTTTGCGTTTTTTAAGGCAGATTTTTGTTTTTTAAAACTTTTATTTTATGTCAACATCAACTTCAGACTGGAATTACTGTTTAAATGATTGGTTTGCACGAATGGAAAAGTGCATTAAGAGTGCGCCGAGGCAACGATACGTAATTACGAAAAAAATGCGTTCGTTTGATCGCCTGCTGCATTGTTTTTACTGAAGCTTTAGTTATGTAATTCATATGTACAATATTTAAGGAATCACTCTATTTATCATACACTTTAGAAACACGATTACTTGTACTTCCCTCGATAGAAAAAACATCCAAAGATACCTCTACATAACAAAATAAACACTTAGTACGGCGTAATTACTTCACGGAAGATCATCAGTTTTGGATTTACAACAAAATTACACGTCTTCTATAACGTCTACACTTTACATTTTTAAAATGTGTTTTATTTTACTAATATGAAGGAAATACCTAAATCCGCACGCGTTTCGTCCATTTTAGCCAGAGCCGTCACGTTTCCCCCATGTCCGCATTAGTCCTGCTTCGGCCGTCGGTCGTGGAGGCTGTGAGACCAAAAAAGGAAGAGAAGGGGTTGGCAAAAGCACAATGCTAAACGTTTGCGTGAAGAAATGAAGTAAGTTAAAATCGTAAACCTACTGATAGTGGAGTCGTTCTAAGAAACCTGATTTGACAGTTGTCAAAATGCCACGCTAAGGGAGGAGAAAATAAATCGGTAGCAACATAGACTGATTTTCGAGATGTATCGATTTGTATTATTAAGACTTTGTAATCGTTTAGTTGTAGTCTTGATGTTTTGGGCCAAAATTGGTTTGTTTACACAAGTAATTTAAACAACACGCGAAGTTCTTTCAATTAGTAGTTATATAAAAATACACTTCTATGGTGAATATTTACCAAGATATAAAAATAGTTTACTTAGCTAAAAAACACATGTACAGGCAAAACAGGCTTCTTAGAACGACCCGAGGTTTTTTTTACTATAATTAATTATATAATATTGTTACTTCTTGGGATGGTTTCAATATTTCTAGAGCAAGACATCTCCAGAAATCTGAAGACAAAGAGAATACTCCGTAAGTATTCATTACCTAACATCAATATTTCAACAAATGAGTAAAATTGCAAAATTATTCAATTTTATTTTATTTATAGGGTTAATGTTCCAGTTGTTGGCACTTCGCTACAAAACGAAGAGTTACCTAATGAACCGGTGAGGTATGCGTAAAAATAGTAAGAGGTGTATAGGAAAACATTTTAATAAATTTAGTATGAATTTCCACGTTATCTTTATATTTTTTCAATTTACAGAGTAAATGAATTGGTTGACATCGATTATAAAATTTACCACACAATGGAATTGTAAGTCCCAAATAGGTACGAATTATTTTTATAGAATGAGGATTACAAAATTTCATCCAAAAACCAATTCTGTTAATAAATAAATTATAGTTAAATCAAAACGTTCTGTTTTATTACAGGATGCCAATGGACCAAATATTTTGTCTTTCAGTGGATCGAGAAATAGACAATGACATTGCTTACTCACACAGACAAAATAATGCCGTGAAGTAAAATCCGATATTGATTATTGTTGTTTCTTGTGTCGTAATATTTTTTTCTAAAGATACCTGCGTACATTATTCATTACATTATATACATACATACATTAAGTAGGAACTTCTAAATATGTATGTGATTGATACAGCGGCTTTAAGTTTTTAGTTTTTTAAAACATCAATTTAATTTTATACTTTATAGTGATCAGAATCAGACATTGAAGTTTTTGCGGAAATAATCATGGATAAACATTCGTACATACGGGTCAAACTAAGACCCTTTTTTAAAGACGGTTAAAATACCAAAACCTTCTCCTATGTGAAACAAATACTTTTCTGAAAACCGCATTAAAAACGGTTCAGCCAAACGTGAGATAATCGCGGACAAACATACATACATACATATAGGTCAAACTGAGAACTTCCTTTTCTTTGAAGTCAGTTAAAAATAATAACTTGAAGAAAGGGTCGATGACTGGGATTTTTGCCCTACTTAGCCGTTCTATTACTTTACATTAGGTATTGAGTTCACTTTATTTTGTGCTTAGAATATTGTAAATAAAGGTAATTAGGTTTTATTTCATTTCAATATACAGTCACATTAAATCACGGGGTTGTTGAGCCACCATAGAACTCTGTCCTAATGACAGCGTCATGTCACGCAAAAGAAATTATTTACGTCAAAATTTACCGTCAACTTTCTATGAAAGGGTTCTCCCGGTAACCTTCGGAGAGGGAAGATGGCCAATTGGAAGATGTACGGCTTTTACTTATGATTTATTCTCTTTAGCCGAACAATTGCCCAATAAATATTATAATTATTTAACACTAGCTAAATACACCTTAGTTGTACAAACGACATTTATTAAAAAATAATCTATCTATCTGTGAGAGGGTTCTAGAGTGGCTCAACAATCTCGTGATGTAACTGTACCTCATACAAGTAATTCAATCCTACCTTACCTACCGACAGTAAACAACAAATTAAAAAAAAAATGTAGGCTGAAAAAAGTTTTTTTAACACAGTTGCTCAAAAAGTGGTACTTTTCGTAGCTGTATATCGTGCGGAAAGTTGAATATTACGCACTAGTGCGTTATAGTTTTCCATTTTTTTTAAATATAATTTTGTTTCAACTTCCAAGCCGTGCATCCAACCAAAGAGTTTGCATGTTCAACCACTTTTTGATTACGTCATTTAAAATATTAAAATTAAATACATACATACACACATAAAATGTATCTAGGTAATATTAAAAAAAAACAGCTTTCATTAAGATGGCTGAATCTGAATTAGTATTACGAATGATTAGATAGTGCATCAGCGGTAAGTAATGCATAAAGGTGAATTCACATTACACCATGCCGAAACCGGGCCTAGCCCAGTACGGCGTAATGTGAATCCACCTTTATGCATTACCGCTGATTAATAGAGATTATACTTTTTGATTTTTAAATATAGGTAATTAAATTACTGTGACTTTTTTTTATTTGGCTGAATGGTCACAACCGTTGCCATTTCATAAAGTCTGTGTCAATTAAAAGTAAAATTTGTCTCTTGTAATAGTTTTATTTACTGATTTATTTTGTTCCATTGATATTTTTTCGCAAATGTATTAAAAAACGTCGTTTGATACACGTGCGGAACTGTCATTTTAACTCGTCCCGAGTCTTGTCCCTCGCTTGCAGCTCGGGCCAAGATACTTCGGGACTCGTGTAAAATGACATACTTTCCGCACTTGTATCAAAATGTACTATTAACTTCTTATAGTGAATATTTTAATAAAAGTATTCGGAATCGATTATGTTTTTTTATTTTGTAAACATTGGTAGCAACCTCCGCGCCTAGTGGATCGGCGCACGGCTCGTCAGGCGCGGCGCGCGGCCGGCGCATGGCTCCAGCTCGCTCCTTGCTGGTGTGCTATACGCACACATACACAGAGTGCATAAAATACCTAAAGTTAATGAGCGCAAAAAGCTCGGTGCCCCCTTAAATGGAACGGAGAATACTTCGAAAAACAATGAAATAAAATTTAGCTATAACGGCATGTGGTTTTTCTTATTCCCGATCATTTCAGTGTGCTCCTTAAGGCATCTATCAATTTCTCACCAGTGTGTAAGAGCGAGAGTGACGGATGCTATATCCACCGTGATAAAGGCGACTATAACACGGACTCTGAGCCACTCGGCCAGCGAGGGTCCCGTAATTGGACGCTATTGCGTAATACGGAACCAACCTATAATGAAAAATGTCAAGCCTCTTAATGAATACTGAGGGTTGACATTTTATTACAAAATAATTGTGGGTTGGTTTCTTATTGCGTAACAGCGTCCAATTATGCAAGATTGAACCCACTTGCGATTGTCATCTGGGTTGAGATTCTACACGGTAAAAACTATATTGCCTTCAACGTGTTTTCATATTGTCAACGTTGACAAGCAAGCCAAAGACAAGGTTCTAAGTTTGTTCAATATTTATATTGGGTGACTGTACAGTCAAGGGCATAAATATATATACGTTCCCAAGACGTCAAAAATATCTGTACAGTTGATTAGCCAGAAACATTTGTACGGTAATCCGGTCAAAAATATGTGAGCATTTAATTAGTCAAAATGATCTAAACATTTACGTGCCCATAAATAAATGTACAATGGCTGTCAAATATATGTAGGCAAATAGGAGGCCATAAATATGTATACAAGCAACTCTCACATACATAAGAACAAAACCCAAGCCAAAAATATCTATACAGTCAAGTGCATTATTATGTATACACGGACCTTATTGCCAGACGTATAAAGGTGTATAGATATTTTTGACGTCTTAGGGACGTACATATATTTATGCCCTTACTGTACACATAATGCGAATTATTATTCACATTAAAACTATTTTTAAGAGGTTTAATGATCAGGGCTCTATTCAGGTGCGTTAAAACACTGAAAACGATATCGTGTTTGACACGTTTAAGAATCGTTTATGTCACAGTCGCCATTATTGTAAATGACATAAGAGTTATCAAAACGTTGACAATACGGAAACAGGTCAAAAACGATATCGTTATTACCTTGTAGAATTCCAGCCCGCAGATGACAATCGCAACGTTTTGATAACTCTTATGTAATTTACAATAATGGCGACTGTGATATAAACGATTCTTAAACGTGTCAAACACGATATCGTTTCAACTGCGTTATAACGATATCGTGTTTGACGTGTTTTAGAATCGTTTATGTCACAGTAGCCATTGTTGTAAATGACATAAGAGTTATGAAAACGTTGACAATACGGAAACACGTCAAATACGATATCGTTATTACCGTGTAGAATCCCAGCCCTGGCCACTTACTCGCACCTATAACATGATAATAATGTATTCGCCTGTCAAGTTTGCCATTGATATGCGTCAATTTGATTTATGTTATCAGAATCAGAATAATCTTTATTCAAGTAGGTTTACAAATATTAAACTCTTTTGAAACGTCATAGTAGCGACTTAGCCTAAATTGACTGCAGGTTCAAATCGCGACCGATCAGAGAAGAACCTGTAAGAAACTCTGTCGGATGTCTTTTTTTTTTCGACGTTCGCAACCTTTTGTCGTAAGGACTAAACATTTTATTACAAGCAATTCAGTCCCAAGCATTGTTATCATTAATATAGTCTTTAATACTATAATATGCTTTAGAAATTAGTTTACGCTTAACGTAACTCTTAAATTTATTTACTGATAGTTCAGTAACATTACTTGGGAGCTTATTATAGAACCTAATACCATAAAAGAGTTTTTTATTTTATGGAGCCGCGTGAAGGGCACTGCGAGCTTATATTTATTTCTGGTATTAACATTATGTATGTCACAGTTCTTTCTAAATTTAGCGATGTTTTTATGAACATACATAATGTTTTCATAAATGTAT
The DNA here is from genome assembly GCA_949316455.1 of Acleris holmiana. Taxonomy (NCBI): domain Eukaryota; kingdom Metazoa; phylum Arthropoda; class Insecta; order Lepidoptera; family Tortricidae; genus Acleris; species Acleris holmiana. The sequence continues at coordinate 13,170,311 of OX438779.1, forward strand.
TGACTGTGCATGGTCAATATGTTAATTTCTTTAAACTTATCTCTAAGCGAGTCTCTCTGGCCCATCTTGTAGACAGCACGAATAGCCCTCTTCTGCAGAACAAAGATGCTATTTACATCAGCAGCACTACCCCACAGTAAAATACCATATGACATAATACTATGGAAGTAACTAAAATAAACTAATCGAGCGGTATCTAAGTCTATTAATTGCCGAATCTTATTAACTGCAAAAACTGCAGAACTGAGTCTACCCGCCAATCCAGCAAGATGAGGACCCCATTGGAGCTTGGAGTCTAACGTTATACCAAGAAACACTGTATCATTAACTAGGTCTAGTTTGTCATTTTTAATAGTTACAGTAGTTTGACTATTTTTCACATTAGTAGTCATGAACTTTATACATTTCGTCTTTTTCTCATTCAGTAATAAATTATTAACACTAAACCAATCGACTACTTTTGATATAGCATTGTTTACATCGACATTAAACTGCTGTTGTCGTTTAACTTTGAACACAAGTGACGTATCATCAGCAAACAATACTTATGTGTAAGCAATGTGTAAGAATCTAATTTAATGCTATTCTGGATATCGCCAGATATCGCACTTATTATTTTTTCCTTTTTTAAGTTTTCTACAAACAGTTTTGAGTCGGGGGTTTTTTTAATTTATATTTTTTTTTTACTTTCCGACAAAAGCGCAAAAAGAGGGGTGTTATAAGATTGATTTGTAAGTGTGTTTGTGTGTGTGTATGTGTCTGTCTGTGGCTCCGTAGCTCTTAAATGGATGAACCGATTTGAATGCGGTTTTTTTTTAAAATGAAAGCAGGTATTTTAGCGGTGGTTCTTAAATATGTTACTCACCGCTAAAAACCTGCTTTCATCAAAATAGCTTTAGCCCTTTTTGAGATAATTTTTCACGCTTTTTTAAACTTCTCCATCTGAGTGACTGTTTGTGGCATTGTAGCTCCCAAATGGATAAACAGATTTGGACGCAGGTTTTTTTAAATAAAGTTACTTTAAATAGGATGGTTCTTAGCAAGATTTCATTAAAATTGGTTGGGCCGATTAAGAGATATCAGCTCTGAAACTAGGCATCCCCGTTATTTTGGGGGGTTTTAACCCCCTAAAGGCTCAATATCTCAAAAGACCTAAACCGATTTTGATAAAACATATTTAAGAACCACCCAATCAAATCGGTTCGAATCCATTTAAGAGCTACGGAGCCACAGGCAGACACATACACACACACAAACACACTTACAAATCAATCTTTTTTGCGTCGGGGGTTAAAAATAAACTCCAGTGTGCACATGCAAGTCCCTAAACGTCATGGCGACAAGCATAAATTAATTTAAAATAAACCTGACGGCTTATGAAAGTAACCTAAATTAGGTACTTAGGTCGATACCTAGTTTAAAATTTATATACCAACTTCTTTGTGATGTTTATATGAAAATGATAGCTTAAAAGTGTTAATACCTACGCATATTCAGAATAGGCTAAATATTAGGTTTCATTTCGAACCCATATTGTTTTGCAATGTAAAATATTATTATTAAACCCCTTCCCGGGCCATATTTTTTTTCCACGAAGCTCTAATGAAATAATTATTATATACCTACACTATGTCACACCGCCAGTTAAGAACAAATCTAGTGGTACCTCATAGGTTGATATCCGTCCAGCCGTTTAGGCTACGGAGGTCGACAACAAAACAGATATACATACATATATTCGCTTTGAAAACATAAACGTAATATTTACGAGAAAAGCCACATGAAAATCTTGTATGGTATATAGCTGTGAAGCGGAATCTAAAAGAATAGGGTGAAAGGTAAAAAACAAATGACACGTCGATGTCGTCACGAATCACGATCAAAATGAAAAGGACAAAGCGATCATGACAGAACGGTAATCTTTTCGATGATTGTCTTAATTCCAAAAAACTTGTTTTTTGTATACATATTAATGCTCTTGTTTGTATAGATATTTTTGGCTCGGGTTTTGTTTTTATGTATGCGAGAGTTGCGTGTATAGAAATTTATGGCCTCCTATTTGCCTACATATATTTGACTGACTTTGTTCATTTAGTTATGGCCATGTAAATTTCTAGATCTTTTTGACTCTTTAAATGCTCACATATTTCTGACCGAGTTAACGTACAAATATCTCTGGTTAATCAACTGTACAGATATTTTTGACGTCTTGGGAACATATATATTTATGCCCTTGACTGTACATACGAGAATAAATTATTTAGGTTATTATTATACTACATAACTCTCTTTTATAGTGGCCAGAAGATTTTTTTTTGTATTGATATAACAAATAGAGGACGCACGTGACTTCGTATGCGTAAAATTAGTTTCAAGCTACTTCCCTATTGTAACCCCTAGGGAGATTAATTTCCAAAAATCTCTTCTCAGTGCACTCCTAGGATATCCAAGGAATATTCCCTCAAAATTTCGTCCTAGGTCCAGCGGTTTTGGCTGTGCGTTGTCTGTCATTATGTCGCTCAGTCACGGTCCTGGTTTTATCGGTAGCCGTCTAGTCGCATTAATGTTGCTTGGCATAAATGTATTATTAGTCATAATTTTCCCAAGTCATAACTTCTTTCAGGCTGAAATTAAAGGATTTAAAAAACATCCATCATCTCAGATTAGTTAGGATAAATAGGTTAGGTTAGGTTTTTGTATGTATTAATTAAAATAATTTTTCAAAGTTTTTTTTTTTGTGCGTGATCATAACTTCTTTCAGGCTGAAATTAAAGGATTTAAAAAACTTCCATCGTGTAGATTAGTTACAATAGGTTAGGTAAGTTTTTAAAAATCGTGAAAAAAATAACGATGCCGTGATAAAATTGCATTATGACTTGCGAAAATTATGTATAATAATACATTTATGCCAAACAATATTATGTTCTCGATCCAACCCTAACCATGTTTTTATATATCTGGATAGGTACCTACTTAGTCTTCATTATATTATTTAACGTTACAATGTACACAGTTAGAAATTTTCTTTCCTACGATCACTAAAGTGTATTACATTTTTATAGTTCGAATAAAAGAATTTAATACCATATTTTTCGTACTCACAAAGTTGCACTTTCACGCTGACTGGCTGCAAGGAGCGACGCGAACCATAAAACGAGAAGGGCTTATCCGAGAACATACTCGTGCAGTCGGCTTTATAAGTAGCTGCATTATTTTGCCTGGTCGCTTTAACGGCTTTCACTGATTACTGATTAGCGTAACAGTTCAAACATGACTTTAAAGTGACAAGGCACTAAAGTGTGCAGCTACGTTTTCATTCCATCTCCATTTCCTAATTCTGCCCTCCTAAGCAAATAAACAGTATGTCAGATTCAATTGCCAAAGTAAATTCAATCCTCATTAATTATTTATAAGGTTTTAATTGCTACAGGAGTGTTATTTGAGATACTGCTTTGCTTAGCAGGGCAGATTTGTTCAGGGTTGATGACGGTAGGATGGATAAGTGGATAGATGCATAGATGGGTAGATGGATGGATGAATGGATCGATGGATGTGTGGTTTTATCGTATTGTTTTTAACTCGGCCGCCATTACTCAAGTAAACCACACCATATACCTAACACACCATTCTCACCACCACCATTATCTCACCATTATCTTACTACACCATTAATGAATTTGTAAATGAAAATTGATAGTACAGTAAATAGTCCTCTCCCATATTTGCGGTGCCCATCAGGGTTCATAATGAGCTATTCTAGTGTTAACATCTAAGCTAGCAAGTAAGATCTATGTAAAACATTATGATTGCAATAAATGATTGAGTATTGAGTATTAAATAAGAGTTATCAAAACGTTGACAATACGGAAACACGTATAGTAATAGTGGCATGGGTTCTCTTTTGCCTTCTCTATGCCATAACGAAAACGAAAAGCTCGTTAATACGCTCGCTCCCACACTGCATTAATTGTTCGGGATTATCTGGAGGAGGTCGGGATCCCCGTTTTGCCGTGGCTAGCCAGAAGTCCTGACTTATACCCGATTGAACACCTTTGGGACGAGCTGAAGCGACGGGTTCGGTCACGAGATGCCGCCCCTACCACCCTGCAAGATCTTCAGGACGCAGTCGTCGAAAAATAAGGTAACATTCCACAAGAGGACATCGTGAAGTTGGTGCGATCAATGAAACCGTTTGGAGGCAGTGATAAGGGCAAGGTGGGGTACCACTAGGTTTTAAGTTAATTTTAGGCACTTTTCGTAAAAAGATGTTATCCATTTATTGTTGTAAAGTTAAACTTGAATAACATTTTTCAACTGTCCGCAATGTTATTTCCTTTAATTTTTGACCCCAATGAAAAATCTTTTTTTTATAATTTTCAAAAAAATACACTCTATTACCTTTCAAATGATACCTAACAATCATATCGTTGTCCTTGATCAAATAGGGTTTAAAGTCGGTTAAAACTTTTTTCCGAGGAGGGGCGATATTTTCGACGCCGAGTGTATCTGACGTCGACACTTTGACTTTGGTGGCTCCCCTTGATTAGCTCGATCCGTATACGTAGAAGAGGACACCAAAATATACGATGCTTTGGTACAAGTAAACCATTCAATTTTAACTTATCTAAGTGACACAGTGAGTTGTTAGCTAGGTATAGTAATAAAATTATGCACTTAATTTACAAAAATATAGCAGTATAATATTTTTCGAAGTTTTGATCTACTTAAAGTTGTTAAATATGCGGTCGGAAGGAATTCCGTAATGGCTTATATTATAGTATAGCAGATCCGTCGAAATGGACTCCCTTAACTCGTCTCATTAATCAATGAAGGCGCGCCCCACCTATCAAATTGAAACTAATCGGTTACGTCAATGTAAACTTAAGAAGCGGGGCGCGACTTCGTGGATTGTACGATATATAGGTACATGTTTTTTTATAGGGCAGGCAAACGAGGACACAAGCCGCCTGATGGTAATTAGGATCTGACACAGAATTTCAATTTCAATTATTTTTTTGCAATTTCCCAAACCTACAATGTTAAGACTGCAAATGCGTTGCCAACCCAGAGGATTAAGACTGAATGCCTCGATGCTAGTAATTTCACCGATAATCTTATTCCCATTTTAAAGTATAAAATGGCGGTAGCGATTAATAGTGCATTCGGTATTAGTAAAACGTTTATTTAAGAAAAAACTAAGTCTGTCCCTATTTATCAGTCTGTCAACATCGTAACGAGTATATGTATATACGAATAGAACCATAATTACATCCATTAAATAAGTTGCAACCTTAAAATGATAAACGCTGCTATAAAAGTGAAATAATGTATCTTGATAATTTGATGTAGTGTTTCATCAATTATGTGAGCTGCACATAAATCGTGGTCAGGCGCAGAGCTGCTCAGTACTTTTGCACTTAATGCATGGCAAATAATATCGTTTCCTACATATATCACTGTTCTGTCCCCGTTTCGCAAGGAAAAGATCATAAATCATAAGTAAATCGATAAAGAAATGTGTGTACATCTGTGAAGATAGAACTTGGTGATACAAGCTTAATAATTGTAACAACCCAATACCCAAATTTCATACACAATAAAGATTTATGAAGAAGAAAGAGACACTATGTTTTGTTTATAGAAAACGATAAGAAATGTCATGAAATAGCGATATATATCATTACGAGTAACGGCCGTAGTCAGTCAATTAATGACGATTATGTCGTTCATTGGTGTCGATTTTTCATTCACCAGTTCAAAAAGGAACGAGTTAATATCCGCAAAAAAAACTGAGTACGGCGTAAAGATGGAATGCTTTTTATAAGAGACAATAACAACGATTGGCTTGTTTCTACGTATTTCGCCAACGTATTCCTTTTCCAATATACTTTCTTCCCTTTTCAATAAGACTTGTTATTTTGCGGTCGAATAGTTTGTTAAATGACAGTGAAAATTGGTTTGATTGTAGAAAAGTTCTTTACAAAATGGCTTACAAACTAAAGATAAGTGGATTACTCGTAAACCCTGTTCCATCGTATTCCATTGAGTAACGTCTGTATACAAGTGGTTGCGACCGTAACTCAGTGGAATACGATGGGACACCTTACTTTTACTTTATTAGGGACTCAAATAAAAATCCGACCACTTAAACATTTTGTAAATCTGGAGATTATAAGATTCTGTAAAATCATGCCAAAAATGTGGAAATAATGAGGGCAGAGTTCGGAGAGTAGCTATTGGAAACATTGACCTATTTTATGCTAAAGTGCTGCATGGTAGTTACCATCTGAAAATATTATATTTTTAATGTTTGATGTCATCCACCACTTTACTGTTTTTGCGCAGTATACTTAAGTATTTTTTGTAATATTCATTTCTTTCACAAACACAATTTAATAGTTTTTAAGCTCATTTATTTAAATAGGTATTTCTGCGCTTATGCAAATGTAGGTACCTAAAACTTTTGATAAAAAAATTATATACTGAATACTTTGCACGAGGACGATACAAGTATCGATAAACAATTGATGGAACTTGCCTCATGCCTATATGTTTGATTGATTGTTATGTACGAGTAAATTATGTTTTATTCCATTTCCTTCTACGCAAGCGTCTTACAAATGATTTCTAAGCCTTAGTAAATTATATTAAAGTTTAACAGTGTATACCAAATGTATAAGTGAGTGAGAGTGGGTGAGTGAGTGAGTGTCGAGAGTGAGTCTATGTACTCGTAAGTGAATTAAAACCTGAGGTTCCACTGTAGCTCCTGAAACGTGAAACCAGTTTTAATAAATGTATAATTCGTCGTAATCCTGCGAGGTTATACATAAAATACTTATAATATTCCTTTATAATAGTCGCGTCGCGAATTATAAGACCAGTAGCGTGTAGAGTGTTGCCGGAAAGTTATACATAAGTTTAATGGAGGAGAGTCATTGGCTGTCTATAATATTGTAACAGGTGACGAAACCTGGGAGTATTGTCTCACACCGGAAAGAAAAAGCCAGCCAGCAGAATGGGTCTTTCCTTTTGAAGAGTTGCGTTTTTGAAAAGTCGGACCACTGGCAAAAAATGGTTGCGTGTTTCTTCGGAAAAACTGGACATTATGTAACAGTATCGCTTGAAAATTAACGAACGTTCACTGCAGATTAGCATGTAAACAATTGCTTGCCCAGTGTCTTAGAAAAAGTTCGTGAAAAGCATCCACGCAGTCATGTTATCCTTCACCACGATAACGAGTCCGCACATTCCGCTAAGAGAACGAATGCGTATTTGAAGGCTTCAAATGTGGAACTGATGACGCATCCGCCGTACAGTCCGGACCTCGCACCTTGCGACTCCTTTTTATTCCCAAGAATAAAAGATAAACTTCGAGGTTTACGATTTTCAAGCCCAGAAGCGGCGATGAATGCATTTCAAGAAGCCACCGTTGAAGGGTGGGAATCTACTTCAAAAAACAATAAATTAATCATAAACGTCTTATCTAGTCTTATCTTTCAGAATCCAGAAACTTTTATTATGAACTAAGTACTGAACTGAAATAAAATTGACATACTCGTAGGCTAGCTATTTATGGTACTTATTGGAGTTTATGTCAAATATGTAGGTACATGTTTTTTTTTTTATGGTATTGAGAAGGGAAACGAGCACACAGGCCACATGATGTTAAGTGGAAACTGTGACCCATAGACATTCGCATTCACAAGGCTGCAATCCTAAGACTGCAAATGCGTTTCCAACCCTGAGGACTAAGATGGAATGCCCCTTTGCTAGTTATTTCACCGGCTGTCTTATCCTCACGCCGGAACACAACAATGCGAACACTGCTGTTTGGCGGTAGGTTAATGGATAAGATGTTGATAGCGATCCGGACGGACCCTGCACAAGGAATGAATGGTACTTACTGGAGTTTAAGTCAAATATGTACGTATATCTTAACTGTCCAGTCGTTAACTTTCGCAGAATAAAGAATGTATGAAAATTATGTACCTACTGGTGGAGAACATCATTCGATCCATTCTTGTTTCCCAATCAAGTCTTAATTGTAATTAGTATGCCAGTTTTACCACGTTAGTAGTAAAAAAAGCTTTTAACCGAATGCATCATAAAGGGGCTATTAGCTGATTGCTTTCGACTGTCATTAATTACGGGAACAACCGCAAAACGAACGAATCGCTTCGATTTTTGACGACCGCCATAACGGGTTATAGCGGCTTTGGTTGACGCCATCGACGTAAAATCGAGAGCACAGAAGCCTGATATTGTGGCTTTTTAGGGGGTTTTACAGGAGTTTTGATCAAACTCATACAAACTCAAACTCATAACATTTATTTGACAAGTACACACTGCAACACAATATACAAAGTACGAAAAGAAAACAAGATTAGAGAAAAACGTTGCGCTGTAGTGTGAAGTCAAATAGGACTCAGCTCAGCATGTGCTGCAGCAGGAGCCGCAGCGCTGGTTTTCAGCTGAACCCCGGTGATTACCTATTCGTAGCTGAACGCGAACGCGTGACGACAGAACAATACTATGTATAAATAAATATAGCGTATATAATGTATGTGTAAGAAAAATAAATAAATATAGCTACTAACATTGTGATAAACAAAATAACATGTGATGAAAAAGTATAAATTAATAAAAACAAAATTACGGCACTATCGCAAAAATCAATCACTGTCGTTATGCACTCGTATGTCGAAAGTTACTTTCGACTTTTAATTTCGAATCAAATCAAAAGTATGGCAACGGTTAAAAATCAACATAATTGACTATTACTGGCATAATTTTTTTTTTTCCTGTTTTACGAAAACATTGATTCTTCATTAGATTTTTATGGTTCATAATTATTTTGGAAAACATAAGTTACTTAGTGTCCAGCCGAGCTCGACGATATTTTTGAAAAATAAGACCAATTCAGAAAAACACCGCTAAAGTCAGGTCGAGCTAAAATGGAAGTTTAATACTTACCATTCCGGTCGGAAATTGTGGATGAATCGCTGAATATTCATGCTATAAGCTCCTATAGTTACAAAGTGCACAGGAATTCTTGAGATTTTGCACACGGGCTCCATACAGGCTACTACATAGTTATTCTCAGATTTTCCAGAAACAAAAAATATGGAGGTGGGGATTACTTTTTATTTTTTTATTTTATCACAACAATATATCTCCTATAGTACTTTTACCGACTGCAATAAAAATTACAACTGAAAAGTAAAAAACCAGGCAAATATATTTATGTAAAGCAAACAAATATATTTATTCAAACTCTGCAGAAATACACAATGTTATACTCAAGGAGAATGTATTAGCTAACACCGTACCTTTGTCGCAAAGATGTCTGTCAAACTTGAGTGGTTTAGCGTTTAATCCCTTAATTGCGACAGAGTTCGACAGCAAGCCTTAGTCAGTAAGATTTATTAAACTAAGTTTATAGAAAGCCGTACTCGTTTCGCCCCGGTTTAAACAAAATATTTATAATCGGGCAAAAGCACGTGGATTTCGAAGCCATTACTGCTAACACAAAAAAGTACACCAGCAAAACAGCGTATCTTCATGGCACTTACGTCCTTTTGTTGAGATTATATCCGATTTATGTTTAAAATTGCTTAAATTAAAAGTGCCGCCCCGAGTGGTTGCCGGGTTAGATAGAATCATTCCATGTCCCCATGGATGTCGTAAGAGGTGACTAAGGGAATAAGAGCTTGTAGTACAATTTTAGGCAATGGGCTTGCAATCTGTCACTAATACACTAGTAAACTTCTTGGCCTGATTGTGCAAAATGTCGTTTCAGAATTATAAACAAGTCTTATTAAATTTGTTGGTATTTCTGTAGCTCTGCCTACCCCACTCTGAGAATGAAGGAATGATGTTATGTATATATGTATGTTTAAAATAATTTTCGTTAACCTTTGAAAGTTTTCATTAACCTTTGTATTTTTTTCATATCTTTTAGGGTCTTTTAGGGCATTTTATATGCAACTTTCGTAGAGAATATTTCCGTAAATAGAAAGAAAGAAAGAAAGAAAGAAGGAAAGAAATACATTTATTCGTGACAAACATTAACAAAAAACAGAGAAATACGCACCCGAAAAATGTAGTCACGAAATGGTTCCAACTCAGCATAATGCTGGCATTTGTCAGCGCTGATCTTCCGTTGGAACCACCAGGTGAGACCACGGAAGGTTACACACACAGTCATGATTATTTAAACAAATTGTGCCTAGCTAAGAAAATTAAATTAAATAAGTTAAGTCATATAAAATATAAATTCGCACGCATCGCCTTTTTATCGCCCTACTTTGGCTGAAGAGGCAAAGTTCCCTTAGCCTTACCCAAAAACCTAATACAGAAAAGAAAAAAGAAAAAAAAATAGTCAATTAATAGCTTCTATTACATATATGGAGTGCCCTTAGAAATATTTATTTTTGTTATTTCTGCTTCAAATAAAGCAATGTAAACATTGCTGCTCGAGAAAACTTTAAATATTAGTTACGCTATATAAATTATCAAGGGTATCGTCAAAAGTACTTACAACTATCGTTAGTTAATATTTATGTTCGTTTGGAAGTCACGCACTGTAGATATGGACATAGATTATCAACTAAAGCGGGAGGCTATTGATACATACAAATTCGTGCTGCATTAATCGGCATCTACTCCGTCACAGCAAGCATCCGGGAATATCTAATGAGATGTCCATCAAGGAGTATTTACATGATATTATAGCTCATTTGAATTAAATCATGACAATGCAACAACCAACTAACTACGCGTTACTGATTGACTCGAATGAACATGAATCGTAATGTTCATCGAATTCGTGGTTGCAACAGCTGGACTATGAATACATGTAGGTGCGTTATGTTTGAATGTAGTTATTTATGTTATAGTGTTCACGACGACACGGTGGCCTAGTTGGGAGTGACCCTGCCTTCGAAGCCAGCGGTCCTGGGTTCAAATCCCGGTAAGGGCAGCTATTTGTGTGATGAGCGCGAATATTTGTTCCTGAGTCTTGGATGTTTTCTATGTATTTAAGTATTTATTTATCTATATATAAGTATGTTTATCGTTGTCTAGTACCCATAGTACAAGCCTAGAGCTTAGTTTGGGACTAGGTCAATTTGTGTGAGATCGTCCACTTATATCTATTTATTTATTTATTTATTAATAAACGTAGTCTTTGGTATTTCTTGCAAGAATTTCTTAACACCATAAGTATGTATTTGAAGGACGTCTGGTAGAGATCGCTATTTAGCGATTACCTGATGCCTGTAAAATGTTTCTATACAGTATTGTATAAAATTGCTGGAAAATATTTGATATCACCTTAGCATGTTATGTTCGGCCGAATGTTGACTGGTAAGCATGCCCTCGGGCGTTAAGTCCGCTATTTTGGTATAATATTGAGTGGGCTCCTTATTGGCGCAACGGCGCAGATGAAAAATATATTATTTGTTTAATGGAAGCCGTGTCGTTATTGTGTCAATACATGCATTTTCTTTCTTTTTGTTTATTGTGAAGAAAGCTATTACAAGCCACCAAATATCTTTTACAAAATTAAGAAAGCCATTATTACAAAAATGGAAGGATGGAGAGGGCTATTGGTCAGTTTAATGGCATTTGACGGGCATATTTCCCTATCATGTATAAAGGCTTTGAATTGAAAAAACATAATCTTAAATCACCTTAAGAACGTTAATTAAAAATATTAGATAAAATTAAACTATGTGAGAGTACCTTTTTTATAACATTTTACAGTTCATCCTTCCATTTTCTTTCCTTTTCGGGATAAAATTCTTGCTGCAGCTCGTCCCAAAATTTAATTCTCTTCTCTTCGGGTATTTTGACCATCTTTAGACTTTTACCAATGTTTAGAGCTTTAAAAGGTAATACATTTATAAATGGATCCCAATTAATATTTTCTAAGTAAACATTGTCTTGCGTAGGAGTTGGGTTTCTGAAATAAAATTTAGCAAAATATATTTTTTTACTCATAGCAATTTAAATAAATATTATTATGTATGTGTTCTCAATTTTGATCACACTTATTATGCATGTCATTTATTAAGTTACTTGTACGTCATAAATTGCATAAAACGTATGTCATCTACTTATTTCTTCCTTACCCGTATTTGGCGAAGTTCGACCACAGCCTCGCCATTTTCCTAATGAAGTGCTTTTCATTAGAAGCCTCAGCGCTATTGTAAACGTCATTTACAGATTTACATCTGAATAGGTAGCAGATTTCATCCCCGAGCGTCGCTCCCGATAAATTTAGAGCCCCCACTGAAGAAAGCCAGCCAACATTGAGCGCACCCCTGTAAGCAAACCTGTACAAGTAAAGTTTGCGACACGACACTTGGGCGTGTAATCGGGCTTGCCGAATCAACGGATAAATAACTTGGTCTGACACGTATTTCGCGTACCGCCGCAAACTTCGCTCCCCGATCGTCCCATTCACAAAATAAAACTCCATTATTTTCCTAAGAATCTTCTTGTATCTCTTCGAGCCGTATTCGTCCACCGCTCCCTCGAATGGCACCAAATATTGGAAATTGAAATTTAAGTACTTCAGAAGCTTTCTGCTTTTGACTAAGCCTTTTAATTTGTGAAGGGATTCTAAGTTCGTGTATCCTATCATGACGTCGGCGTAGTTATTCGTCATGCGTGTTTGGTAAACATCGAGCGGTGATTTAAATGTAAATGCATGTTTTTTAATTTTCTCAATTGTAGGACCAAAGGAATTAATTAGCCGCTGATTGTCTCTGACTTCGGTGCTGTCAAAGAGGTTCCGTGAGACCGAAAATAATTTCTTGCTTGAGGCTTTAGAAAGGAGTTCGTAAAGATGTGTTCTGTTAAATTTATCAAAAGGTCCGTGTAAGTTCCAATACAATTTGTTAGCTATTTCAAAACTATAACTCCTGTAATCGGCCGGTGATAGAGCACTACCACTCTGAATGATGACCCTCTTGTATAGATCATCAGCAGCATTTGATATTAACAATGAAGCTACTAATGTAGCCCCTGTCCCGGATCCAAATACTGTTACAGTAGTAGGATCCCCATTAAATTTGTTAATATTATCTCGTACCCATTTAAGAGCTGTTAATATATCTTTTAGACTCATGTTACCCCGAGCAAACTCATCCTCTGTGTTCAAGAAACCAAATATATTTGTTCGATAAGAAACAGTGACCACTAGGACGTCTTCGTTGATCAGGAAATCTGGTCTGTGAGAGCTGGACGATTCATGGATCCACACCATAACCGGGAACCTCATGGTTTGGTTTTGAGAAAGTGGCATGTATATGCTAAGATGCAGGCAATCTTCGTCAAGAATAGAGCACGATTCTTTTAAAGTTTCCGTGAAATCGCATTTAGTGCAGTTGAATGCTTTTTCTAGATTTATTGGTGCCTGAAATTTTATAATGAAGAATTATCGATTATAAAATTATAATTATCAAATAATCTAGTTTTCTGTTTCCTAACAATGAGACTTAATATGGTTTTGGTGTGTTCAATTTCCAATAACCAACAAAATGTAATATTGTACTCAAATTTATTAAATTAGGTACCCACCTTGAATCTTAAAGAACCGATTGGAGGCGCGGCGTAAGGTATTTTCCAAAACGCCCCAAATGGCTTGTTGTCAAACAAAGTTAATAATTTTCTTCCACTGATCACAACTCCATCTGAGTTTACATTCAAAATGTCTTCGCAACAACTTCGTGAAAACATTGAAAACCAATTTAAATATAAAATGAATTTAGCTGAACTTTTAATAGGACACATAACTGGGTTTTAATTTATAATTTTCTTATAATGGCATGTTTTAGCCAGTCCTTTCCAATAGAATGATACTGAATCAAGTTTTTTACGACTTGTGTGAGACACGTCATTGTAAACTATATTAAAATCCGTGAAAATGTTTAAAAAATATTGAAGCAGTTAATATTCTTCTTGCAGTCTTTCATCATTCAACTCTATGAAAGTTGATTATAATTTATTTATGTGTTATCAAACCTCGGCTAGAAAAGACTCAGCTCGGATTAAAGTAAAATTAGGAAATTATCTTTCAAATATTAATATGCATACAAATTACACCTTTAATTAGCTTTTTAACCTAATACTATCTTAGTATTACCGTGTGGTTGCCGGGTTAGAATAGTGCCACTCCATGTCTTCCCGTGTAAAGGCTTGTAGTACTGTTAGGCGATGGGCTTGCAACCTGTCACTAATACACTGGTAAACATCTTAGCCTGACTATGAAAAATGTGGTTACAGAATTATCAACAAGTTTAGAGTTGTTGGTATTCTGTTGCTCTGCCTACCCCACTCTGGGAATAAAGGCGTGACGTTATGTATGTATGTATGTACTATCTTAGTAGGAATTAATTGAACAATTTAGTAGACACAAGTCAGGGTTTACGGCCGCCATAAAGATTAAGTTCGATAAAGACTTGATATCTGTTAGTCGCTCATGCGGAGCATTACATGGACGATGTGGTGTACATTGTGTTATTTAGGCGTGTTTCTTTCTCTTCTGTCTAGTGCCCGTACTTTGGACCCCTTAGTGGACACAACGCATGGAACAATATCGGGGATAGTACTAAGGACTTTGTTGAAAAATTACCAATATTACGGCTTTACGGGGATACCTTACGCTGCTCCGCCGGTTAAGACTTTCAGGTTTTTGGTATGACATTTACATTGTGAGTAAGTAAAACATGACCATTTAGTTTCATTATAATGTTATAATTTAATTACAGCCACCGCAACCCATCGACCCGTGGAATGAAACCCTAAACACCACAAAAGGAAGCAAACCCTGCTTTCAATTTAACAACGATGTCAAAAAAGGCCATCCCTTCGGTCATTACGGCGCGGAGGACTGCCTCCGCCTCGACGTGTTCACGCCGGCGCCGGACCAGAACAAGCGCGCGATTATTATATTTCTCCACAACGCGCAATTCGGGTATTCGTACAATAAAACGGATTACCGGCCGGATTTTTTCATCGAAGAAGACATCGTGATTGTTACAATAAATCATCGGCTGTCTTTGTTCGGGTTCCTTTCTCTGGAAGACGAGATTCTGCCGGGAAATGCGGGATTAAAAGACATCGTGGCAGGCTTAGAATGGGTGAAAAATAATGCAGTTTATTTCGGAGGCGATCCCAATCGAATTACTCTGATGGGGTCGGAGGGAGGCGCGGCGGCGGTCGACCTGCTCGTGCATTCACGGGCTCGGGAATTATTCAATTCAGCTATCCTGCAAAGTGGCACTTCCTGGAGCCCGCTGTATCTGCAGGAAAATACTCGCGAGCGGGCGTTTACACTCGCCAAAGTGTTGCAAAGAAGCGTGAGTAGCTCCAAGAGCCTTTTAGCGGAGCTCAATGAAATTTCCCCCGAGATTTTAATAAGTCGAGAAACTAGCGGCAGTCCCAAAGATTACTCCAGAGAAAATCAGAGAGGTTCGCTCTCGTTTGGACCGGTCGTAGAAAACCATCCGAGCGGTCTAGTGACTGACTACCCTGAGCGAGCCGGAAAAATAAACATGCCGCTTATGATTGGATTCAACTCTCGCGAGGGCTTGGAGGCATCACTGCAGTTTCTCATCGAGCCAAGATACTTGAGTTTCCTTGAAAAAGACTTCCCGTTGCTAATGCCCATGCGAGTCAGTTACAAATTCGATCCTCTCAGCGAAAGCTACTACGACGCAGTGAAAGATGTAAAGAAATTTTACTTTCCCGGCGGGAAAGTTAGGATAAGTAGTATGCCTGAGTACGTGACTTACGTAGGGGATGTGTTAACCACATACGCCGTGGACGCTATGGCGGGGCGATATTCGAATATATCGTCGAGTTCGGTGTTTTATTACCAATTTGGCTATTACAGTGAATTGAGCGAAAATAAAAATAATATATTGAAGCTGTCGACAGTGCAGGAGGGCACGTGGGGCGCCGCCTCGGGCGACGACCTGTGCTATCTGTTCATGTGCCCCGCTCTCAAGGATAAATATAAGAAACACAACCGGAAAGAATCAGAGGAAATTCTGGTCTCGAGAAAATTAGTAAGACTTTGGAGTAATTTTGCAAAAACTGGGTACGTATAACTTCTTTTTCCTCTTCTGCCATGCTAATTTTTAGGGTTCCGTAGCCAAACTAGGAACCCATATAGTTTCGCCATGTTCGTCCGTCCACAGCCTAGCTCACAGACCCTTAGTACTAGAAAGCTGTAATTTGGCATGAATATACATGTTAGCTAAAAATAATACCTTGAAAATATATTTTTTTTAGTGTAACTCCCCTAGGTTCACTTAACGTGGGGATATTTTCTTTTCTTGTCTACCCCAGGGTTTGTAAAATCAATTTTTTGATTAAGGGATCCGTTTATGAAATATTAAGCTTTACAGCGCTAATTTCTTTTAGAGTCAAGTCAAAAATCAGAAAAAACTTAAATGAAAGCAAAAATAACGAATTTAAAAGAAAATCTATCATGACTAAGTAGACATTAGGTTCTTGAGATACAGGCTATTAAAGTGTTTATACCTACCAAAAATTATCTGAGACGGCACCAAATGACTTAAAATTGAAAATTAGTTATTATTACTTGTTTTTAATGTTTGTGGTACTTAACGGCTTCGGAACACTACACAGCATGGTCCGATATGCGTTTGCCCGGTTTTATATTACAATCCTTCTCTCTGTAAAGCTAAAAAAAAATAAAGTGTTGTAATAATTTTACACGCTCAATAAGAGCTGGATAATTTTATTGATGATTAGCACCATTATAAAACAAAAATGTTTACCTTTTCTTTCAGAAATCCCACACCACACGACGACCCAGTATTAAAACATTTTAAATGGCCACGTTACACCAGCGAAACAAAAGAATATCTCCACGTCGACAAACAATTGGAAGTTAGACGTAACTCAATCAATAACCGATTCCGGTTCTGGGACCGATTCCTGGTGAAGTGGGGGCGCAGGGCCGTCAATGGAATCGTTTCCGACGCGTCCAATAAAGATGAACTCTGACTCGATTGTCTCATTACTGCGACCAAAGTTTTAAATTTACGAATGTATGTTTGATGAAAAGAAGGAAATACATTTAATGATACAAATCGACATTCAATGGCCAATAAAGACATAAAAACGTAATTTCCTGCCATGCCTGGACGATGTTAACGCAATAGTAAAATACACAAAACAAACTAAACACACACTAAAACAATAACGATACATAATAAAAACTTTTTATAAAACAAGGAAATTACCTTCCTTAAAAACAAAACACATTAGCCGATACCTTACCTTAGACGCCTTTTTTTTTGCTCGGTAACTACGAGTATACGATATTAAACTCGTAGGCTGAATGGTTTTCAATCTGTTAAGATTACCTGAGGGTAACAGAGTCTCTGGGTTACAGAGTCGTATGCGTTGATTGAGAAAGAAGTTAAAAAATATCACAGCACGGTAATTAGTTATTTTACTCTCAAAATATTGCAAATAATAATTAAAGTTGTGACCTATGCACAGAACAATAAAAGTTTAGGGTTGTATTGTAAGTGAAGGTAAATGGTTGTAAATGAAATATTTATGTGTGTGTATGGTACCAGTCTATATCAGGTAAGTATGTACTAATTACTAAGATAATTAACATTCGTTTTAAAACTCTGGCCACTCATATCATTTCAGCCATATAAGAGCCATGCCCAAAAAAAGAAGACATACCTATTACAAACTCGACGTTTAAAATCAAATCACAAATAAAGCATTAAAACCAAATGGTTCAAAATTCACTAAATGATTTTACCGAAGATAAATAGAAGTAGGTACTTAAGTATTTAGTTCTTAATGTTCATATCGATTAAAGTCGTTATCGTTCACTGATAGGTAGTTAGTGTAACGCCAAGGATTAACACACACGTATCTTTCGCCCGGCCACGTCAGCAGTCAAACAACTAAATAATGTTATCATTAAACGATACTTACAGAATTGACAGCCGGCATTACCATGGCTCATAAGACATGTGTATTTTATTGCCTCGCTATTTTATGTCTCGTGAATAAAATTGGTGGAAGTTTAATAGTAAATACGAATTCGGGTAAAGTTGAAGGCAAAGAAGTGCTTTCTATATTGCAGAATGAAAAATACTACGCTTTCGCGGGAATTCCATATGCTAAACCACCTGTCGGCGCCCTCAGATTTATGGTAAGTAAAAAAACAACGTTTACCTAAACACGCGCTCCTAAAATAACAGTCTCTTTAGTAGACACAGTCGTACAATTTAGTCATAACAAGGTTAAACGTGACCATCATTTATTTTTGGCCAAATATGTAGGTATTCAACAACGTAAGGTTAATTTCTGCTTTAATTTCTGATCGTTCCAGCCCCCTGAGCGCCACCCCGGCTGGGAGGGCTTATTTGATGGGAACAAGGGAGAAACATTTTGCCCGCAACCAAATGACCGCAACGAGGATATTTTTAGCGGACAAGAAGATTGTCTCCACCTCAGCATCTACACTCCTAAGATAGCGGCAGAAAATCCGAACCTTCCTGTTATCGTTTTCCTATACAGTGAAGGTTTCAGACAGTCATCCAACGGCTCCAAAGATTACGGCCCAGACTTCTTCATGAACGAAGATGTAATTATAGTAAACGTAAACCACAGGCTCGGCGCCATAGGCTTCTTGTCTTTTCAAGATGATTTGATACCGGGCAACAATGGAATAAAAGACGTTATCGTAGCCCTACAATGGATAAAAGAAAATATCAAGTTCTTTGGTGGTGACGCAAACCGGATCACGTTGATGGGAAGCCAATCTGGTGCCGTGTTGGTGGACATTTTGTTGAATTCTCCAAAAGCAAAGGGGTTGTTCAGTGCAGCCATTATGCAAAGTGGCACATCGTGGAACTCTATGTTTTTCAACGGCAAAGCTCGTGAAAAAGCGATTGAGTTCTCTAAAGCACTTAATGAAGATGCTGCAACGAGCGGCTATTTGCTAAAACGGCTATCTGGAATTTCTGCTGATAAAATTTCGGAGGCTGAACCCCTTGCTGTCCACGCAGATGAGGCAAGAGCTATCCAGAGAGGTGTACCTCCTTTTGGACCTGTTATTGAGCACGAGCACCCAGACGCTGTCATTACAGAGTATCCGGAGAACAAACCAATCGATGTCGGTGTACCGGTCATGATAGGATTTAACTCACGAGAAGCGATAGAGATGTTAGATCGATACTTGCTCAAACCTCAATACCTAACCTTTGCCGACAGGGATTTCCTCGTGTTATTCCCTATTAGAAAGAACTATCATTTTAAAATGCACGATAACGTATACAGAGAAGCCGTTTACCAAATCAAGGAGTTTTACTTTGACGAAGCTTATATAAAGATTAGTAAACCAGGAGAATACATTACGTATATTGGGGATATAATGTCATTTTATCCCGTAGATTATACTGTTAGAAAGTATACCAATTCGTCGAGCAGTGATGTATTTTATTACATGTTTGATTATAGCGGAGAGCTCAATATGAAGAAAAAACTGAGTCTTGAAAACGCTATGACTTTAGACGGGACGTGGGGCGCTTCGCTCGGAGACGACCTTTGTTACTTGTTTGTTTGCAATAAAATCAGAAAAGCTTACAGGAAAGCATTAAAAGACGAAGATTCTGAAGAAATTAAAGTTTTAAGAAGAAACGTCCGGATGTGGACCAACTTCGCGAAAACTGGGTAAGAAACAATTTAGGACCATATTGTTATATGGGGCCGTTGAATTTTAATTGCAGTGTTAAATAACACCGTTAGTAAAAAAAAAATATAACGCTGGTATTTGCTAAATATTGGCCTTACATTTGAAAAACCAAATACTGATAGGCAATTTAATTGATAACAAATCACCAAAAAAGCAAATAACAATCGGATAAAGTGACGTGAATGTTTTCAAAATATTTATTTCGCTATCCAGTCCCAATAGTACAACTACAGAGACTTGCTTATTTGTTGGGCCAACATAGAATGACTGACTGAGTTTCTTGCGGCGCTGTCCACAGTGATGTCCTTAGGGAAGCGCGGTACATTTTTGACGAGTAAAATTGTCCGTACGTATTGAATCAACATCTTGTCTCATATTTTAATATTTTACTCTATCCTAGACACATAATATGTCATCAAATAATACGCAAGAAGTTTTATTAAATTAATCATCGTTAATCTACGACTAGGCTCTATGGTGGATCAACGAAATTAAATAAAATATATTTCAGTAACCCTACGCCTCCAGGAGATGAATTTGCCTGGAAGCCAGCCACGAAGGAGAACAAAGACTGTCTAGTGATCAACGATGAGCTGAAGATGACCCAGCGTCTATGGGACGACAGGGTGCAGTTCTGGGACGACTGGATGAATAAATACGAAGCTTTAGCGATAAAAGGAGTTGTGCAAGATGTTAAAGATGAACTATAGTATTACCTATTAAATAATATGAAGATGTATATGAATTTGCATTATTGGTCCTTGATTGCCTAAACGTATAAGCCCTATATGCGTAATATTACGGTAAGCCTTATAACACTAATATTTAAAACCTTTATAGGGTAGTTATTTCATTACAATCGATTTATTTACAGATTTCTCTAGCAAGCATTAGCTAAATCTGTAAATAAATCGACTGTTATGTTAGTACTGGTTATCAAAGTTATGACAACAATTGAATAGCTCATTTAATTGTACAATTCAGAATATTCATTCTTTTGGATTTATTAAATTTTTCCTAAATTATTGTGGTAACTATATTTTTACAAAGAATCGCCAGGGGACCTAGGTCATTTATTTAAAGGGGCATGTAGCCCACAACAATATGTCGCAAGAATGGACAGCTGCTGCTCACTTACTAGATAGTCTTATTCACATCAATAGAAGCAATTCCAGCAGTTTTCGCTCTCATGTTGGTCTCGGCATTGCTCACCTTGCCCGGCAAAGACCTTAAGGAAGATTTTACAAAGAAATGGTCTTTAAAGATGTTAGCAATTTCCTTTGGATTTCATAACCTCTCCAACTATATTGGTACCATGAAAGTAATAGAACTTGAAAAACTGCCGATAAACACTCTCAATGAATAAATGAATATTTGTAGGACAGAATACAACACAATCAGAAAGTCTTCCAGCTCCACTTGTATAAGCGAATAATAGTTTGCCTGATTTCAATATTTTGCTATCTACGAATACAAGGTCACCTACCAGGTTAGTTGGTGAAGTAAAGAAACTAAAGTGTCTTTTGCACATGTTGGTTAGAGATTTTTGAAAATCGACAAAATTAGTAGGATCGATGTAAATTGATGACAGATCGTGTCGATCGCTTTCTTTCCCAGTTGTACCATTGATTCGTACCATTAATGGTACTACTGGGAAGTTTCGTCCGACTAGTACCATTAATGGTACTACTGGGAATTTATGTATTTAAATATTCTTGCCAGTAGTACCACCATCTACTGTAGTCAGCATTGCAATACTGGCAAGGTTCCCAAAATTTACCAGGACTGTCGCAAACAAACATCCTTTACAAATGTTTTGTTACTACTGGGCCCTCTCGGACGTATTTATTTAGTAAAAATGTCATATTTATTTCACTTGATAACTGGGTCCGAATAATTTTAAATATTTCGATAAGATTTTGTAATACGCCTTTTATTTCCTAACTGCAACACACAAGCTATAAATATATACATTTATTTCGAAATGATCAATACAGAGTTTTAATTTATTTTTCCGGACTTATTTCAATTAAGTAAGTAAACCCGGTTGCAACACTTGTAGTACAATGTACTAGTGGCACAAAAAATCCCAGTAGCACCATTAATGGTACTAGTGGGACAGAAAATCCCTTCCAGACCCACCTTACCCCTCAGCCGTGCCACTGGTGGTACTTTGACCAATTATTACTATTAAAATCGAATTTAAACCTACCTCATATTTATGATACAAATTTTGGGTCAGTGGTAAGGTTTAGGGGTACGGTGGGTCTGCACCCAGAAAATCCCAGTAGTGCCATAAGTTAACCCGGTTGCAGAACTTGTATCTCGTACAATGGTACTAGTGGGATAAAAATTCCCAGTAGTACCATTAATGGTACTAATGAATGGTACAGCTGGGAAAGAGGGCTTTTTTTATGTTAAGGAGAAGGCACACGAGCACTCAGGCCACCTGATGGTAAGTGGAGTCTGAGACCCATAGACATTTGAATTCTCAAGACTATAATCCTAAGACCTCAAATGCGTTGCCAACCCTGACGACTAAGATGGAATGCCTCTATGCTAGTAACTTCACCGGTAGTCTTATCCCCACACCGGAACACAACAATGCGAACACTGTTGCTTGGCGGGTGGTTAATGGATAAGATGGTGGAAACGATCCGGACGGAGCCTGCACAGGGTCCTACCACCACTAAAACCTACCACCGGTTATGTCAATTCCATACATTTAGAGTCGATAAAAAACAAACACGGTGTTTGCATCTTGGCTAGTTACTTACCCATTAACCCCTTAGTTACTTACTTATAATTTGACTTGCTGTGCGGTATACTGTAAAGTAAAATTAAATGAAGCAATAAAGTCTGGATCTGAATCTAAAGCTGAGCTGAAATGCGCTTCGCGGTTTATTTCCATCGTAATAAAAGTAAACATGCTAGGTATTTAGTAGGGATACAACATTAAGATTATCTTCAGATGTACCGTCAGGTACACTAATTGCACAAAGACGCATCCAAAAAAACATCAATGTAACTTCTTCTACGACAAATTAGAAATAACCACGATCTACAGGTAATTATTTGTTATCAATCCGATAATAGGTATAGCACACGTAATTCATCCTTATCATAACAGTCCACGCATGCCAGCAGCAATGTTTTGTTAATCTAACTAATCGTTAAAACCCAGCAGTTTATTAAATATGTCAAAGAAATCAATTTGTTTTTTAGTGACTGTGTTAATTTTAGACTTTTGTGTTAGTGAAGAAAATGTGAAAGTAACTTTAGAACAAGGAGTGTTGTTGGGGATAGTGCAAACCACCATATTACAACGAAAAAATTACAATGCATTCCAGAGCATTCCCTATGCTGAACCGCCAGTTGGTGCCTTGAGATTTTTGGTAAGCGTTCGGAAAATAGTAAATGCACCTTACTTTCTGCTACCTTTACGACCGTTTCAATATAAAAAATATAAATAACTGAATAAAATTTTGATTCCCAGCCGCCAAAACCGCATCAAGGATGGGAAGGCACATACGAAGGCTACACGAGAAAGCCAACGTGTTTGCAATTTAACTCCCGTGGATATATGAACGAGGAATTCGGAATGTCGGGCTCTGAAGACTGCCTGTACCTCAGCGTGTTCACTCCCTCGCTCCAGGGCTCTCTCCCAGTCGTAGTCTTCGACTACAGTGACAGGTTTAGAACCGGTTTCAATGGCAGTGACAACTATTCTCCAGACTTTTTCATTGAAGAAGAAGTAATCGTCGTCATGGTTAACCATCGGATGGATATGTTTGGTTACCTTACAACTGAAGATGAGGTCATACCAGCGAACGCTGGTCTCAAAGATTTTATTCTAGCTCTAAAATGGATTAAGCAGAATATACCCCATTTTGGAGGAGACCCAAGCCGTGTGACGTTGATGGGAAACCGTGGAGGAGCTGCGTTAGCTCACATCCTACTGTATTCCAAGGACGCTAAAGGTTTATTTTCTGGAGTTATCATGCAAAGTGGTACTGCTTTGGAAGCTACTTATTTCTCCAAGCTTGCTAAAAATAAAGCTTTTCAGGTTGGAGAAGCGCTAAACGTAAAAACTGAAGAGAGTAGTATTTTACTAGAGGAACTACAAAAAGTAGATCCAGAAACCTTGTTCAAGACACAAATTGACGTTATTGACAATGAGGACATGATCAAGTACCAAATGAGTATTTTTCCCTTTTCACCTGTTATCGAATCCGATGGTCCTGACGCCGTGTTGACATCGCTGCCAGAAAACAACAAAATTGAAAATGATGTTCCAGTTATTATCGGATTTAACTCGAGAGAAGGGCTAGAATTGGTCTCGCATTATATATTTGAGCCGCGTTTGATAGACAAAGCACAAGATTTTTTGTTTCATTTCCCAATACGATATGGCTTTAGATTTGATCGCAACAGTTCCACATTCAAGGAAGCCGAGCAAGAAATAAGGGAGTTCTATTTAAAAGCCGGGTACCTACACTACGGGAATATTCTGGAATATTCTGTCTACGTCGGTGATCTGCTACAGAATTATGCTTTGGATTACACGGTGGCAACAATTCCTAAAACTTTGTCTTCTCCGTTGTATTACTACATGTTCGACTACAGAGGGTTGCTAAACGAAAATAGTGATTTTATGGGTAGAAAAGCAAGGAATAGCATGAAGAGTTGGGGAGCTGCCACCCTGGACGAGTTGTGCTACTTGCACCGGTGCATCCGGATAAAAAAGAAATACGAGGAACTCATAGATCAAGTTAGCGAGCAGGTGGATATAAAGGTTTTAAAGAAGATGGTGCGGCTGTGGACTAACTTCATTAAAACTGGGTAAGAGTACTTAATGGTTTATTGTGTTCATAACTCGAAGTCGGTTTGGTCACTGTTGCTTAGAAGTTATAGGCATATTACATATTTACATCAAATTGTCTAAAATCATCTATTATTAGGGAACCTTTCAAATCAAATCAATTTACTAGTAGATTGTTTATCAAGAGACTAATATGGCCAAAATGACACTTATTATTAAGCCTCCTGAGGAAAACAATGGTGGTTATAGTTCGAATGTCGTTTTGGCTTTTTAGTCTAGAGTCAAACAAAGCATTTCGATTGCGAGAAAAAATATTCTTTTATAAAAATGATAATTGCACAACAGAGAAATTAAAAAAAAAGTAATAGCACTATCTCTACTCGTCACTCCAATGCAGAAAAAGACAGTTACTTTGTTTTTGGGGTTACCTAGGGAACCTAACAAATGGGAGACCGCTTTTGCTAAACGGAGACCGAGGCAAACACTTGCTCACGTCGTCGGAGAGGCCTGTGGAGGGGCATGTTGGGCCTTCTCGAGTTCCATGAAGCTATATCACTTCATATACATAGCTTTTACAGGTCATTTTAGAGCATGAGAGCAAAAAACCTAATTAAAGTACACCGTTGCGGAGATCCTTTTGGGAATGCCATTGACCAGCAGTGGTAGTGGACGTCCGTCTGATATGATAATGATGATAAAATCTTGCTTTTCAATTTCAGAAATCCTACTCCAAACCAGAAAGACGTTATACTCAAAAAGCTTATCTGGGATCCAATAAACAAAGACGACAAGAACAAGCATTTCTTGCACATAACGAAGTCTCCACGAATGAAGGTCAACCCTCTCGGGAAGAGGAGTGCTTTCTGGGATGCGTTCCTCGAAAAATACTCTGGAATGGCCGTCGATGGATTAGTTGCTGATCCCGCGCCGGTTCATGAAGAATTGTAAAATATAGAAGATCTTACTGGTTATGTTTAGTCGTTTCATTGGTAAAAGTGGTTTGGATGGTCAAAAAACCTTGCTACAACTTGCCTATTCTGCTACTGCACCAAGGGTCATGCATGGATGGTCCCATCATCATACTTTTCATTATGATCAACTATAGTTTGGTCAATCAAAGATGGCCCTGTGACAACCGTATTTAGATACTCGCAAGCAGATGATTATGTAAAATTTTCTAAATGTCATCGCAAGGTTTGTATTAAATGTACTTAGTGTTTGAAAATTGTAAGAAACAAGTGTAATACGTGTTTGTATGAGCTTTCACAGGGATCAAACATATCGGGATTCCGGAAAGGAGACTCAGGTTTTGCAATAAGAATCTCATTATTTTGGTTTTAGGATCCATTAGAGTGACCCTCAAGATTGTAGATAGTAATCTATACTAATCTATAATCTATAGTTCAGGGCCTCTATTCAGGTGCCTTAAAACGATATCGTGTTTGACACGTTTAAGAATCGTTTATGTCACAGTCGCCATTATTGTAAATGACATAAGAGTTATCAAAACGTTGACAATACGGAAACAAGTCAAAAACGATTTCGTTATAACGCAGTTGAATAGATGCCCTGGTGTAACAATTATTGTCATCCGTACTAGTAATCGTCTTGTAAATGTGACAGTGTATTTGTTTGTTCAGGGTTACTATGACATGCCTAAGCAATTCAGTACAGGACGAGTGTAAGGGGCAGAGCTATAGCAGTTATATGGCTCTGACTTTTTCTCTCACCCTAAACTAATTTGCTTAGCCATGGCATAATAACCCCCCAGATATTACTTGTAAAAATCCGGAGACGTATTAACCCGAAAAATCTAAGAGTTTCCGGGTAAAACTTAAACCCTCGTTCGTCCAAAATACCAAGTTCTAGTCTCTTCGGATTATGATAAAGACCAAAAAGATATGTTTAAAAAAAAACAAAAGTCGTCACTATTTTGAGCACAGATCTGTGTCAAGACAGACGAGTGCTTAACAAAACCTAGTCCACGTGTAACAATTTGATGCCAATGAAACTAGACCAAATTTGGTCTGCTCAGTGCGACATTAAGGGATAAGTTCGCCTTTGTACATACACGTGCCTACCTTTTATGTTTTCTTTTTACTTTGTTATCTCTTATTTGTGCAATAATGCATACATACATACATACATTATTAGTGCGCTTGTGTGCGTATCATCGTGAAAACGTACAAGAAGATTTCGCCTACCCTACATGCTTGCATTTGAAGCTTCAAGTTTGACTCGTGAGTCGTGAGCAACATGTTTAATTCCAAAATATTTCATACCATTAATTTTCATGTTCAAAAGTTTTAAAACTAAAGCAGATAAGAGAAGTTTCTCAAATTCCCTCTGCTCAACTACAAAGCGAGGGCACAAAGAGCCTGTATATCAACTTAGCCTGTTCCGGTAGAACTAACTCACGGACTAAATTTGCTGAACTCAACAGGTATTAGCATAGTTTATTTAGGACGGCAAATAATTAAGAGAACCCAAGGGTTCTACTGCAACAAACGAAATTCGAAACTTAGTTAATAAACCCCTTTTCAGTCTAATCTACCGCCACGACACAAGAGGGAGTAGGATAGGACTATGTATGTGTTTTGGTATCGAAGTAGTTATTCCTTAAACATAATAGCAACCTTTAAGCTAAATGGATTGCAGTTCCGTCTTTAGGGGATTTGACCTCTCATTTTTTAAAGCCCTATTATGTAACACACACATAGAAAAAAAAACAATTTAAGTAATAAAGTGAATGCCTTTGTTAGTGTCATTACAGTAAGTATTGGAGTCATTCTTAAACCCTATTCTTGATAGCAAAAAAGCCTGTGACACTTCCTGGATAACGACTTATTTATTTAAGTATTTAACGACTATACTGAAACTATGAATCGAAACTTACTTAATCGCGTGATAAAATAAAAATTTACCTCGAGGTTTCAACTGTGTTACAACAGCCGTGGTCGAAAGTTTTCTCGTGACAAGTTAGAGCAACTCAACTACTTAACGGCCGCGCTTAGAGTCAGATAATGATTTAATGACGATTAATTATCTCTTAACCCTTAAGGTCGCAAAATTAAAAAAGTACTGAAATCTAGCCTCTTTTGTTTTTAAGTGTTCCCAGAATTTAAATAAAACAAAAATTACAAAAGGTCACCTTCACCAATGTATAGTAGTAGTAACTCTACTACATAACGTAACTTTAAGTCCCCTGCGTCACTGGGACGCCAACTGGAACGCCATGACGACGTCGCCCTTACACTTTGACGTCGCATAACCGTCGCCAGGTGAGTGAGCTGCCATACATCTCAGTATGTTTTGTTCGGCTACCGAAGCTGGTGACTTCACCATGGCTTCCCAGTGAGGCAGCCCAGGGACTAAGGGTTAAGGGTCTCAGAGTAAGGCGGTATGTAACCAAACCAGCTACCACTATAATAGACACTTCAAATCCAATACCTAGTCGTTTAGTCTGATGGTAGTGAAAATGAATGGACATACAGTCAAAAATATTTAGAACCTTATCACTGTGAAAGTCATTGTCATTATCATGCGTGTGCTTAACATTATTGTTGGGATACGTATGTTACATATGAAAGTAGACACATCCGAATATTCATAGTTTTTTAAGTATCGCGGTTATTATTCATCCATGAGGTTTGTAATAATTAATAATATAAGGGTTCTTAATTTAATTCAAACGGTATTCACTTTCATAGTTATATTAGTATTACTGCCCTTGGCTTTCTTAAACCTCAGCAGTCGGATAAACGACAAACCATTTATTCCAATTAACGACATCTGTCTTTTAAGCTATAAACCACTA
Source organism: Acleris holmiana (assembly GCA_949316455.1). Taxonomy (NCBI): domain Eukaryota; kingdom Metazoa; phylum Arthropoda; class Insecta; order Lepidoptera; family Tortricidae; genus Acleris; species Acleris holmiana. The sequence continues at coordinate 13,198,718 of OX438779.1, forward strand.
CCATAGATACTTTAATACGTCATAGTAATACGTTCGTCATGAGGCGACTAGTTCACTACGTATTATATAGATGGCGTTACCAAAGCAACGCAAGGAAAATACCATTATTTTCTAAATTTCAACCCCCAGAGTAACTTGTTTATTCATAACAATATAACAAATGTTAAAATCGGGTTTAGAATTATATTCGTCAAGGTTTATTTGATATAGGTAACGTCAGGTCTTTTTCTTTCAAACATCTCTATGAACAGTCATGTCATTGTTTTCCATATTGCTATTCTTACATTCCATTATAATTTTATAGTGTCTCTTCTTAGGTCTTCCCGTTCCAGTGTATAGCCCCCACATTCATATTGATGACGACACGTTGGTCTAGTTGGGAGTGACTCTGCCTCCGAAGCCAGCGGTCCCGGGTTCAAATCCCGGTAAGGGCCGTGATGAGTATTTGTTCCCGAGTCTTGGATGTTTCCTATGTATTTAAGTATTTATTTCTCTATCTAAGTATGTTTATCGTTGTCTTTTACCTATTGTACAAGCCTAGAGCTAAGTTTGGGACTAGGTCAATTTGTGTGACATTGCCCCGAGATATTTATTTATTTTAAAATTTCTCCATGTTTTTATTCGTTGGCAAACAACACCAGGCCCCTATCCCACAAAACTTTACAAGTGTACAAATCGACAATATTGTCAACTTTTTCTATGGAAAACCTTACAATTTTTAAAATGTATGCCTGTATCTCCGACAAAACATACATTATTAATCGGAAGAGGTCAGGGCTTAAAGCTGTCCCTTGGTTTAGGCCTTGATAGGTAGGTACATCGAACGAATCAGATGTTCATACTTCCCAGGTAATCCTCAGTCCACCGGCGACCGGCAACCCATTTGCAGTCTAAGTATTGATTTCTTGAGGATCTGAGACCCATAAACATTATAATGTTTATGGGTCTCAGATCCTGCATACCATCAGGTAAACTAAGCTCGTTTGTTTTCTCAAAGCCATAAAAAACACAAATCCTTTTGAATCTCGAGAAACTCGTCGCATGCAGGGTTTTCGAGGTCATCGAGCGTGTGCCCACGATGCGATGACCGAAAATTATATGCACCTAATTATGTAAATTTTGTTTATCGAAACTTCTTATGCAATAGATACGTAGATTTATTTGTAAGATTGATTCTAGGGCAGTGCACTTGTAGAACTTGTGCTGCAAACTAAAAACGTTCTTAAATACCTATGTATATGGCTCAAGTTATAATACTTTAAACGTATTCTAAAAAAAAATCAAAATTATCCAATTCTTATACTTAGCTGTCTTACTTCCGTAAGTAGGTATTCAGAGACATTGTAAAGACAATTAACTCGTTCCTTTTTCAAACATTGAGAAAACGATATGGGAAGAAAACGTCAGGTCGGAATGGTCAAAGTTAGTAATGCAGAAAAAATATACATATCTCTTTGTTCATAGTATTTTCATGCATGCGTGTTTTCAATACACGCGTAACCTACGACTATGATATCTATGCCAAACAGAAATAGGAAATATGGGCCCACAGCCTATGATGAAATCGTCTTCATATCTCAATCATACCGTTGTATAGAAAAATTAACAAGTTTTGTTGGTTCAAATAGTTCAAAGTCTACCTCTTATGGGTATTGAGATTTTTTTAACAAATAATAGAGAAACAACTAATCCTCAGCTTTCCACTCACAATCCAACTTTCATTGAGAACCTGCAATAAAAAATATGGTAAAATTGAAAATGAAATTCTACACAACCCCCGAATTTTTAAAGCCGGCAACTTCCTTCCACCTACTAAAATGACGCATGCTCTAACCTATAAAACCACTTTACTAAGGTACAAATTGTGGTCCATATAAAAGGTCTTTATCCGGAAATAACTGTTCTTCAAATACGACGTTTCTACTTCATTGACGCGTAGTTTTCTTGAGAACCGTACAAGGTGCGACGTGTTAGTTGCAAACTCTTGAATTATTAATTTTTAAATTATAGTGCATCAAAAGGCTCAACGTACACATGAAGGACGTCAAAATGAAAAGGGTTTAAAGTTGTTTGGTAGTTTCAGTGTCTAGTTGGAAATAATAATCCATAAATTATATAAAAGCCTTTAATTTCTTAGGTAAAACTCCAGTTTCATTTAAGAGAGCGTTATTGGTGGAAAAGGACGTACTTGATTTAAAATTGGTCAAGACACCCAGCTTACACGCGATGTCAGAATGTTGCGCAGTCAAATCATGTCAAATATCGGTTTAATAATAATAATTTCAGTAAAAAAGGCATTTTAATCCAAATATGTTTTAATTTTGCTTTACTAGGTATTATCTCGAATTGGTTTTGGATTCAGGGCGAAAAGTACCATAGTGCCTACAAGCCTAAGCTAGGTTAGGACTAGGTATAATGTCTCTAAATTGACTTTTCATTTTGGCGGTCTACTCGACTTTTACAAGTTGCAACCCACAAAGCGACAGATTCCAGTATAATGATGTGATTCTGAAACATTTATTTGACAAAAACACAACGCAACGCAACAAACATAATGAAGCATTTTGACAGTAAAAAACTACAACAGAGATATTTATACAAAATAAGTCAATTAAGAGAATTTTGTTAGGTAATTAAACACTACAACACAATACAGTAAACATTTTAAAAGTAAAAGAAAAGAACATAAATGTTTAGATAACAGCAGATGGCTAATTATAAGGACAGATGTTAGGTACGAATTTAGGATTAATAAATTTTAATAAATATTTTATGAAATGTCCCCTTTTTACTCAATTAAATAAATAAATAATTAATTAATAAATAAATATCAGGAGACAATCACATACAAATTGACCTAGTCCCAAACTAAGCTCTAGGCTTGTACTATGGGTACTAGACAATGATAAACATACTTATATATAGAGAAATAAATACTTAAATACTCAGGACTCAGACTCAGGAACAAATATTCGCGCTCATTACACAAATATCTGCCCTTACCGGGATTTGAACCCAGGACCGCTGGCTTCGAAGGCAGGGTCACTCCCGACTAGGCCACACCGTGTCGACAATTGTTTATTTATTTTTCTGACCTGTAATAATTTTAATTAACATGACATCAGTTTTATTTATTTTGATTAATTGAACTTGGCTTAAAAAATAATGTATGATATAAGTATAATAATTGGCAGATTTTTTCATGTATCTACCTAAACTAGTCATAAGTATAGCTATATTTCAAACACAATGTATTTATTGTTAAATTAAAATAAACAACTATGAACTATATTCACTTCTATGTGCTTGCACCTTTACATAGCTGCAAAAGATCGGTACCATCATTAATCAATTAAAAATAAATTATACCGCTCTTTGTATAAGTACTCGGTGCGAACGAATTCAATTAACCAATCATAACGAATTGCCTCAATTTCCTATCAAACGGTATTTTCCATTCGTATTAAAACACCCACCTATTATTTTAATATCTACCCATTTCAGTGTGTAGTAATTGACCAGCGAGTTCCGTAGTTTAAATAATGAAAAAGCATTCGACATGTATCTGCAACATTTGCCTTAGATTTTAGATGGTACATAAAATCATACGAGCGAGACATCATTGCCAACACACATTTCTTGTCTTTGATTTTTGATTACCTACCTAGCCAAAGTGACACAACACACTGATTGCGTTCTGCGTCCTGCGGTCCGAAGAACACATTACCTGTCTTAAGATAGACCGACAAGAGATGACTGAGGTCACAGCCCTATTGTCGTGCACATTCTATCTTTCCTTGAGATGCAATGATAAGATAACATGAGGTCTAGTCGGTCGTCTGCAATGTACAACAGTCGAGCCCTATGTAGAGTCTACATAGAGGTCGACTGTTTAGTAAGGCCCGAGATATGTGTTGGATTATGTCGCCAATTTCATTTCGAATAGCTAGCAACGCCCTAATATTTTAAACTCTATTTCGCTAAGCTAACAATTTTAATTTCTGAGCCACCAATGCCACCATAGAATAGTGACTCAACAAAAAGGTTACAAATGCCCTAGACAAGATGCTGTTCGAGAACATTATCGCTATCGAAAATATCATTGAATAGGATTGACATAAGCCAAGCGTAAGCGTCAAGCGCTTACGTCAATTCCATACAATATGTCAGTTTTCGACAATCGTTTACGTTAGCGTTAAGTATCTTGTCTAGGACCACGGTACATGTTAGTTTGCCAAAGTAGTATTTAAGAATTATAGCACATTATGCATCAAAGGAAGTAAGAAGGGATAACTAATGAAAGTATTAGTATTATTTAGAGGCGGAGGGCTTTTAATGTCTCGAGTTTGTTATCCCGTTACTGCCAGAGATACATACAATGTTTTTCATCAAACTTGCAAGGAAACAACAACAATTAATAGACTATTAAAGAAAACAACAATCAAAAAATTATTGGCACTCGACTCGCTAAAAGAGATTGTTATCACGTCAACTCAACTTTTTTTCAAAATAGTCATCCACAGATAAAACTAAGAACTGCCATTAGTTTTTAAACTTGACCGGCCATTCTGCCAGATTGTACCGATTTTCAATATAAAATTTAGCAAAATTATTGCAAATGTCTCTGAAATAAAACTAAAATATACCTCTAAATATAATGCAGATAAATGAAACGTATAAGTTTTAAAATTGGTTTGCAGCCAAGTTTTGTATATCTATCTATATATATATATATATATGTAAATATAAATCAATTGCTGTTCGTGTGTCTCGTTAAAAGTCGAGAACGGCTGGGCCGATTTGGCTGGTTTTGGTTTTAAAATGTTTGTCATAATCCAGGGAAGGTTTAAAAGGTGCGAAAATAATTGAATAATCCACCGGGAAAGTCAGTAATTTGCAGCGGGGCGAAGCCGCTGGCGGGCCGCTAGTAGGAAATAAACTTTGGCTGATTTTACACCTCCTCAACCCATAACTCCCTTTAGTAAATAGGCTGCTATAACTGTCCTATACGCCTGCGAGTTATTATTAACACCCTTTCCGAGCATGTGTGATGAAAAAATAATAAAGGAACTCTAAAACACGTTCCCAGAGTTTATTCATAAAATAGTAATGCATGTCGATCGTGGGCTACAACTGTTTATTCAGTGAGGTCTTGGCCCCGCCGGCGATCGGTATATTCCAGACATTCGGTTTCCGTAAGCTATTGTTATTACAAAAGTATTTATATTGATAGGACGGTTTTGCACTGCGTTCAATTCGGAGCTAAGAAAATAAAATAAAATGTATAGTTTATGCGTGTTATGATAGTCCGACTTACATATATACAATTTTCGTTTTGTTTGCATCTGTTACAAATCCTTTGTTGCCTGTGGTGCCTGTGTAATAAATGATAACACCTATATGGTTTATGTAGATGGTTGGTAAAGCGTAGGTATAGCCAAAACAAATTATATTCAGCGCGAATTTTTCTTAAGATGCTGGCCAGTATTTTGACGTTCCTTTTAATAGTTACAGTTTTTATAGTTAGTTATAGTTTTTATAGTTATTATTAGTTTTTATTAGTTAGTATTTGTTCCTGAGTCTTGGATGTTTTCTATGTATTTAAGTATATGGGTCAATCAACTTTTCTTTGTAGCTCGTTGCCATGGTGACGTCTCCTGGGTCACTCTTTAAAACCACGATTTTAATGTATATAAATCCAGCAAACATCGGCTTTTGTGGCAATTACAAGCCCATTCTTTTATGGGTTTTCTTCCAAGCGTATTAGTAGTGTATATTATAACCATTTTTCTAAGGAACTCTATCACTGTTGTCTCCTGGCTTACGGGACAGAATAACAACAACGAAAAGTTGATCCACCCATATATTTTTCTATATAAGTAAGTTTATCGTTGTCTAGTACCCATAGTACAAGCCTAGAGCTTAGTTTGGGACTAGGTCAATTTGTGTGACATTGTCCTGTGATTATTTATTTATTTATTGATTTATTTTATTTGTGCAACAAGAGAGCAAAGTTGGTTTTCGCTGCGAGTGTTGATTTTGAATCCCGAGCAATCGAAGGACTCTAGGTTATAATCCTGAGTGCAGCGAGGGATTCAAAGGCAAGAGATGCAAATAACTTTGGTCTCGTGTTACACATACAATTTTTCACCTCAGTAGCGAGAAAATATAACCCAAAGTTAAAAAAAACAACATGGTAAACATCACAGAACTATAATATATCTTCTGTGGTAAACATTATACGACATCCCCAGCCGCCCCGCGTGACGCCGCACCAGGACCACCTTTGTATTGTGAACAAAAATTTAAAAGTCACTTTGTCTCACGCTCGCAGCAATATCGAATTTTGCTCACTGTCTTTAAACAGCAAAATCACCCTTTTTGAGGTGCTGAAGTGAAAATGATGTTTTCGCTATACATTTGGGTTTTAATACATCCGTGTTAAATTACTGCTGAGGACCTAACCAAGTGAAACAAGTGAATGCTCAGATTGACAGGTCCCTCTACTTATACTTAACGTGTAAAAGTATGTACCTACCTAGGTACATACTTTAGGTAAAAAACTTAAGAAGTTCCCCTCTTGCGAGTAGGTAAACTGTTCAAATAGACATTCCACATTTGAAATGCGTCATAGGTATAACGGTACGGCTTTCAAACTCATTATTTATCTAAGAAGATGAACCCTGAGCATTGACTACCTATTTAATTGTAGTGCCCATGCCAAGTATTGTTTTCGCATTATCTGCATCATTCTCACTAATATTTACTACACGGTGGAAAAACGAACGCCACATGGACGTCAACTACCTTAAAAATTGGAAATACATGGCTAATTCTACGCAAAGGAGACTCTGTTTTATTCTTGAAAACAATAAATACTGCATTCATGGAGTTTTTGAAAATTCGTCTTCGGGGACTGGGAATCGAACTGGTCAAATATGACAAAACTACTACCAGTTATGCATGCCAGTGTGGCCAGGCGAATGGTATCTTAAAGGGTTTGTCTAAAGAGCGCTATTAAGAGGTTGGGAGAACTGTCTAGAACAATAATTATAATGTTCTGTGGTAACGACAAGTTCCAATTTTTGAAAAATTGATCTCATAAATATACGTATTTGACATAGACAATAACATATCCTCTTTTATTTATTTGTATTTTTTGTGAGGATGGCTGTAGATTAGAGAAATATTGACTATTGGAGGCCGTGACGTAATTGAGCCAATTTGTTCGTTCGCTGGACCGAAACCGATCCGGATAAGCACTAAATCTGGGGCTCTATTCTGCCCTCGTAAGCCAATAAGCTGTATATCAAATTCAATATCCAAAGCAGATTCAATCCTATCCTATTAGTAATAAGGTTGCATTTGCTACCGGAGTTTAGTCTGAGATACTGCTATTTGTGTTAGCAGAGCAATATTGTACTCTGTAAAACCATATTGATTTAATATGTTATCGTAATGTTTTTAACTCGGCCATCATTATCGTCAAGTACTTAAGAACTATCCTAATGTTGAAGATATACTATAACATGTCAAATGCAATTAGGTTTCACCCGAGTAGAATAGACCGGCGGGTGAACTTTAATGATGCTCTAATATGTATGTATGTATGTATGTAAACACTTTATTGTACAAAAGAAAAACCAAAACAATACAATGAATAAAAATAAAAGATTTACAAAGGCGAACTTATCCCTTTAAGGGATCTCTTCCAGCTAACCCTTGAGAAATTGAGAGAAGTGAAAGGTTGTGCATCGAGTAAACAGGTGTACAAATTTATTTAGAGCACCCAAAAAACAAAAACTAACCAAAAAGACTATAAAAACAAAAAAAGAACCATAGAATAAAAATAAAACTAATACATTCAAATACTTACATAAATAGATAGAAAGATATGTAATTTATACATAAATAAACATACTTAAACTTACATAAACTAAATATATGTATATATCAACATTTGGATAATTGATACAATATTTAGGAAATAGAGTCAAGCCAGAACTTTTTTAATTTGCCTTTCAGGGAATCTACCGATTGTGAATCATTTTTCAGTTTTACCTCTATTTGGTGTCAGAATTTCATATTAGCTAATGAAGCTACACTTATTAAACCACTAACTTAGTATAAAAAGAAAAGTAGGTCGTATACATAATACACACGCAACTAAACGCGGTGACGGCGCGGCCCTGACTAAACCGACTTGGTGCACCCTGTTCAGTTTGCTTGTGGTGGCTCGCGGCGCGTTCCGTCATGGCACGCACACATGCAAGCCGCGCGATATAGAGGTTTAAAGACGAACTACTGTTTATACCATGCCACTACTTCTGATTTTAAGTAAAACACAATAAATCTTTATTTAGGGAAAACAACAGAATTAACATAATTACTATAGCATGCTTAAGGCGAAAAGATGTAGGAAGGCTATGGCTAGGCAGCTTAAGTATAGTCAGATATTCCGGTCACAGCGACGGTAATTTTGTTACACACGTGTGGTATTATTAATCAGATATAAACATGGTGTTATAATTAAGTACAGACAACAAAGGATAATGGGCAGAAGTGTCCCCACCCACTGACAGAAATAAAACATCTCTCAGTTAAAATAGGTCTTGGCAAGATGACAACGATCGCCCTTAGTATAGGGTTTTTTGGAAAATGTTAATCGAAATAAGGTACATATGAAATTGGTTTAAAAATAGAACACATTTTTATCGAGAAGTTTTGATTAAATAACTGATTTTGCAACTAAATTAAGATGAACATATCGACATGTATCCCATGACTATTTGTGGAATGAAACTATGTCAAAGTGACGTAATGATTCAAATAGTATGAGACTTCTCGAGAATTGAATTATAACGTCACTTTGACAGTGGCATTGTGGCCTACAAATCAAATGTAAGTAATGTAGTAGCCAGCCATCCGTTCCTTTCATAGAAAAAAATAATAATTTCGTGTAATTTTAACTACATTACTGATTGTGAACACAAAAAGTGTGTTTTTGTAATTTGATTATTTTTCCTGACGCCTGATTTTCAAAACAATGCAAACGTCAAATCAGTTCTAACACAGCTGAAAAAAAAAGTCTCCATAGGGACTGATTTTCGGTAGAGTAGAACAAGAATGGAATATTATTGTGTCGAGATTTACTCACACACGTAGAATAGACATACAAACCAAAACCAATTGGAACCTACTTTATTTAAGGTCTGTGTCAATTGAGCTTGGGGGTGATTCTCTCAACACAGCGCAGCGTCTATTTTAAAGGTGAAGTTTTATCTATCTGCCAAGTTTAAGAAGTCCCGTCGGATTGTACAAAATATATTTTAGCGCGTGGCTTCTCAATTAGGCAGCACGCAAGTGAGTCGAGTGAGCGTGTTTTTTTTTATAAAAAAAATATTTATTAAAATTTCATACGAAAAAATGATTTAGTGTATAAATCATTGCAAAGACCTCACTTGATCTTTATAAGTAGTGATTATCGCGTAAGTAATCATGGTGAGTTGGTTCGTTTGGTTTTGTTTACATCTATGCCACGTTCCATTGACACAGACTTTAAAGCATGCTACGTAGAGGTTGTCCCCAAAACCAACGAAAATATTAAGATGGCGGGTATGGCTCATAAACTACCACATTTAAGTAATTTCGATGAATTGAATATCACTTTTTCGAATGTAAGTAATTTTAAAATAATTTTAAAGACACCTAAATAAGTGTACAAGCAACAGTCTGCCCTATATAACACATTAATTACGGATAAAGCACAAACAACGTTAACCATTTCACGCTTACTTGAATAATTACATTTCAACCGTGTTATAAAAAAAACAGTAAAGCACTTTCTCCATTACATCTTTAACGGTCGGTCGGTAACCTCGTTATCTTAATGTCCCTTTTGTTTTAAAACTAACTGCCACTTTCGATTCCGTCCAAAAATGGACCATTGAGTTTCAGCTCGTGTCACGCGAGGCGACGATTTGCAAATTGAGATTTGTGATAGATCAAAAACGCGAACGGGATGTCTTGTGTCGTACCGTGCGTACTTACAAACAGAGTTAATGACGCTTTGTCATTCCTTAGTGACGAATTTTCTTACGCTCTCTGGTAAATGCTATGAAGGAAAAGGATACCTGTATACGCGAAACAATTGTCGTTTTTGTTTTTCATAAGATATGAAGCTTTAAAAAGTCGTAATTCAAACCCTCTGCAAAAACGGGTACGTATCATGAAATATAAAGTTCAAAATACACATCGGGTCATAATACATAATGGTCTTAATATATAATGGTTTTATTTCTGAAACCGTAAAGTTTTCAGGATTGTTATAAAACAAAGCTAACCTGGGTGAATCAACTTTTAAGGTACTCCCCAATTTTCGACATGTCTCACTATGTCACCTTAATTTGGTAGAATGCAATTTTTTTTTTGATGTGGTCAATATATTGAATAAATCAGACAATTAAACTTACTTTCTGGCTGACAATTTTAAAAATTCTTCTATGATTTACACAAATATATCAGGTAACGCAGGGGACGACGTTGTCCCGGGTTTTGTATGAAAAACGTGCATTTTCCACTGCGTTACCATGTTTTTACAAAATTATAGCATTGGTTTATGATTATGAATAGTGAAATCCGAAAATCTGATTATCTAATTTTAACATGTGTAAACCATTATCAATCTCACATATTCTAGTAAGTTTTTATTAGCGTGTAGAAAAGGAGGACTTGGGTTCCGGAGGTTCTGGAAAAATCCGGAAAAGTATTCGGTATCAGAAATAAAACCATTATATATTTTGACCATTATGTATTATGATCCATTAGGTATTTTGAACTTTATACATTATGATAGGATCCCTGCAAAAACACTATTTACAAAATCTACGACAGGAATGACGTCACAGCTGATGTTCCATGTTTAAAATTTAAATAAACGGACCTTATAAAGAAAGTTTGACGTTTCTCAGGACAATATGGTAGCTATACACAACACACATTGTATAAGGCACGACACAGGGGGTGATTCTCTCAACACAGCGCTGCGTCGATCTCAAAAGTAAAGTTTTATCCGGCAAGTTTAAGAAGTCCCATCGGAGCGTACAAGACACATTTTAGCGCGTGCCTTGTCAATTAGGCAGCAGGCAGGCGAGTCGAGTTCAGTGTCGTATAAAGCTGCCTAATTAAGAAGGCACGCGCTAAAATGTGTTTTGTACGCTCCGACGGCACTTCTTAAACTTGCCGGATAAAACTTCACCTTTGAGATCGACGCAGCGCTGTGTTGAGAGAATCACCCCAGCTTATGAATTGCTGCTGTACTCATTATATTGTTACTTAGTTTAGTTATTAGATAGTACAATTAAATTTATATTTATTTACTTTCCTAACAAAAAAACTTATTCGGACTATTATTACGAACTAAGTTGCCAAATCGGTCTAGCCATTTTTAATTGATGCGCCAAAAAGAACACCTTTTATTTTTTATTTAAATAACCCTTCAGATCCTTGGGTTCTTTTATTTCTTATATTAAGTTCGAAATATTATAACCTTACAAGATTATTTTTAGTTTTTGATAATGAAGATAAAAATGGCGTGACCCTAGTTAGGTTAGGTTAGGTTAGGCCCTAAATTTGGGCACTGAAAATAAACATAATATATCGATCCACCTTTAAACTCTCGCTATGAAAATTAAACAACATGCTTAATAAATGTATTATAAGCTGCTGTCAATTTTAAACAATTAAGGTGTAAGGCATCCCGTATTTTCAATACTACAGACAAAAGACCAGTGAATGCTACTGATAAGTTATCGGTTATTGGCGTAATTCTTTTTCGGATATGCTTTTTACTGGGACCATTAAGTGTGCTAACTCGGGGCACATCCTAGGGATTTGGTATCGATAAATAAGACGATGATATACATGTTTATTTAAAAAAAAAATCTGCAACTCTTAACATAAAAAAGTCCATGCCCTTAAGTCCAGTGTCATTTAGTTATAGTCTTATTTAAGGTGTATAAATCACAATATCGTTCATGAATCAGAAAACGGGTTTCAGTTATTTTAAATATTGAATGCCCCGTTGACCACAAGGACGTTGAGAGAACGTTTAGTAATTTAAAGTGGATTTTTTCATCTAAACGACAATCGATATTAAGGACTGATATGGAAAGAAACATTTATTGTTTACTATGAAACACTGTCATACATACATAACATCACGCCTTAATTCCCAGAGTGGGGTAGGCTGAGTTACAGAAATACCAACAACTCTAAAAAGACTTGTTGATAATTCTATAACCATTTGCACAAGTAGGCTAAGATGTTTACTAGTGTATTAGTGACAGGTTGCAAGCCCATCGCCTAACTAACTTCAAGCCCTTATTCCCTTCGTCGCCTCTTACGACATCCATGAGAAGACATGGAGTGGCACTATTCTAACCCGGCAACTACACGGGGCAAAACACTAAGCATGTTGTTTGAAAAATTTCAAAATGAAAAAATAATCATCTGTTTGTTGACTTTATCTTAAAATGTAAAGATAATAAATAATATTTATTAATGTTGAATAACATCATGATTTTGACAGAAATATCGATATATATTTTTTTCACATAAATATTTTGCTACGTCACTTCAGTATTCGTGCCCCAGTTAGCGCACGTATGGCTGGGACCATTTCACGTCATCGGGCAGTAGCAAGTGCCCAGCCACAAAAAAGTAAAGTAAAAAAAAGTAAAAATGTTTTATTGCCATATAAAGAAATAACAAGGTTTAACAAGGTTTAATCGGCGACCCCCACACTAGGCATAGCCTGTATCGTGGGAATCATGACTGACACGAATTACCCTTAAACAAGTCGGCTTGAGAATAAAGAAAAAAAAAACAAAAGTACTGAAGAAAATAATACTTAACATCAAAGGAAATCGCTGTGTGTGTGTATGTGTGTGTGTGTGTGTGTGTGTGTGTGCGGTGTGAGTGCATGCGTGCGTTATACACTTACAGGAGCAGCCCTACGATGCTAACACAACATTTTCTCGGAGTCATTGTATGATAAAGACATAAGAAAGTGTCGGATTATATTTTTAGCTTTTGCAAGACAGCAGGTTTTCAAATTACACTTTTCAAGTATCGCATTGTATACATGTGGGAAAATAAATGATTTAAAACGCCTAGCGAACGCAGAGCGAGCAGTGGGTACAGATGCCTTAAAAATACGTTTCCTTAGCATGTCAGGGTACAATGGCGAATTAATAATCTTTCTGTGCATATAAACAGTAGCTCGCATTAAGAATAATCTGCGGACACTAAAAACTCCTGCCTCTCCAAACAAGCTTTCAGTGGGGTACCGCCGCGGTTTCCGTAACGACACCTTTAATACCGCTCTTTGAGCTCTTTCCAGGGTTATCAGGGTAGATTTTGAACACCCTCCCCAGGCAAGGATGCAATAATCGAGTACAGGTTGACAGAGCGCTAGATACACCGATTTTAATAGTTGTTCATTCGCGACTTCTTTTAAGAATTTCATTGTATAGATTAATTTCCTTACTCTTGCCGCTGTTATCGCTATATGCTTTTTAAAATTGAGGTTTTCATCCAATGTAACGCCAAGGTACCTAACAACTGAAACCCTGGTGATACAGTCGCAAGAACAAATTTGGGGGAGATCTAGGTAAGTTCCACAGTTTGAGGCATGTATTTTTAGGCCACACATGAATTCAGGAGGACAAGATGCTGCAGTTTTGTGAAAACAAAGGAACTGCGTCTTGGCTGCATTCAAAGTCAAGAGGTTTTGTTCCATCCAAGACGCAATCCTTTTTATACCCGTTTCCGACGCTATTTGTGCAGCCTGCCATGAGCGGCCGTGAAACACTAGTGCGGTGTCATCAGCGTAACACAGCATCTCGCCATTACAGAGTTCGAGGGACATAATGTCGTTAATATAAGCGGTAAAAAGCGTGGGACCCAAAATACTTCCCTGTGGTACGCCGAAAGATACCGGTTTTAGGCTACTATAATTGTCACCGACTTTAACACGTTGACTTCTATTTGTGAGATAGCTCGAAAACCAGTCTAGTGCCAAACCACGAATGCCCAAGTTTTCCAACTTCTTGAGGAGTATAGGGATCGATACTGTATCAAACGCCTTTGCTAAATCAAGAAAGACGCCGATACAGCACCGGCCTCCATCTAGGTGATCCACAACGGTATCAGTCAACAAAGTAACCGCTTCTTCAGTGGACTTACCTTGGCGGAAACCAAATTGGCGGTCTGAAAGGAGTTTGTTTTGTTCTAGGTATTTTACCAGACGTTTATTCATTATGCGTTCTAGAAGCTTGGAGAAAACTCCTAGAAGAGAAATAGGACGGAAATTATTAGGGACATTTGAAGGGCCGCTTTTGTGAATGGGAATCAATGTGGCGGTCTTCCAAGCCTGGGGAAATGATCCAGACGACATGCTCTGGTTAAAGATGGCAGCGAGCGGGTTTGCTATGATTTCACCAACTTCTTTTAGAATTCTATTGCTTATACAAGATTTTTGTTTCTTTTGTTAAGTTGGTGTTTTGCCCTGTTGTTACATATGTTTCTTTTTCTTTCTTTCTTTTCTTGCATTCGTGGTCATCACACAAAGTTTGCCTCTAGCGAAATTAACCTCCCTTTGGCAATCACTAGACAGGAGTCGCTACCAATGCACCACTGAACCTTTCCGAAATAAAGATAGATCTATGATGTGATCCTACACATTTCAAGTATGTGGGTACATTAAATCTTTATGGTAATGCGTAGTAGTGATTGGGCTTAATGTATCATGCAATGAACAACTAATTACACTCAGAATTCATAATAGTCGACACAAGTCGATTAGGTAAAAGTCGATTAATTCGTCATTAATAGGTTAAGGATACTGTAGCACAAGGTTGAACTAGTAACTTATTTAAATGTATACGGTTATAATTACTCGTATGTACTAGACGCATATTGTGGTCAATAAGTGACAATTTAAACCAACTTTAACCAATAAGAAGTCAGAATTCCGTACCACACTTTAGGTTGGTAATTCACTGTGCAAATAGGTAGGTAAAACTAAAAAATAGTTATTTGGGCAACAAGAGAGCAAAGTTGTTTTTTGCTGCGAGTGATGATTTTGAATCCCGAGCAAGCGACGGATTCCAGAGTTGAATCACGAGCGTAGCGAGTGGTTCTAGGTTTTAATCCTGGGTAATTAGGTATCAAAGGTATAAAAGTAGGTATTATAATGCATACTTACTAATATTATAAAGGTGAAAGTCTGTCTGTCTTTCACGGCTAAACCGCTGAACTGAATTGATGAAATTTGGTGTGAAGATAGCTAACCCCGAGGAAGAAAATACTTTTTACCCGCGATAAACAACTTCTACACGAACAGAATCTCGGGAAGCAGCTGTTATTATATATACATTTGAAAGTGACTCTGATTGTTTGTTTGTTCGCTATAATTACCAATTTTAATGAAATTTTGTATAATACGGACTTACGGAGAGTACTTTTGGTCCCGGAAAATAGAACAATGCCCGAGAGACTAGCGATAAAAGACTTTTTTTTGACCTTTCATTCTTAAACCCTGTTCTAGGAACTCATTTTCTCGTAGGTATCAAAATCGAGCAAGTTGCAAAAGTTTTTACGCCGAATTCCCCCTTGCCGCAAGATAATGACTCAGGCAACATTTTGCCAAACGTTATGTCAATTGATTTAAATCCCCCACAACTCCATGGTCTCCCCAAATTAAATATAAGTTGCATCATCCTAAACATATTTAATCAGCTTGCTACCTGGGAAAGCCCATGAAAGCCAAAATCTAAAATCAAATTAGCACAGATTAACAAGTCGCTTACAAAATTAGTAATAAGCTAAGAAACTCCAAGCGCGTGCACGGCACGCTCTTCAAAAGATTCACTGGCATGTTTTTACACATTTTAATGGTTATGTAAACAGCATAATCCACGTCCATGTTGGATCATCGTTGTTACAGAGTCGGCTAGTTTTCCTATTTCCGGTCCGCCGAGCCCGCTACAATTACAGGCAATTTGTTACATACGCCATAGAGTACTATAGTACATATGGCGTCGTTGGCCGACGTAACTCACATTGAAAACCAGGAAAATCATTGTGACAAATCGTGTAAAGTGATAGAACAAAAACATGACCGTTTCATTCGCGGAAAACAAAACTTTCGATGGTTTCTAACTGCGTCGTAAATCTTTTAGATAGAAAATTATTTGTAAGTATTTACGGACACAATCATACATTATTGTCTTTATTATTTCTAGCTCGCCAATAAGTTAAAGATTTTCTACTTTGACATTCATTATCAATAAATATATTAAAATATTCACGACTTTTCAAAAATATTTTTTTAATCTTATTTAAGCAAGGATCTTGCTGAATATTAATGAAGAACATTAAGTCAATGCCGAGGTGAACTTAAGGACAGTTAAAGTATAAACAGTAGTTCATCTTCAATCTGCTATATCGCGCGGCATGCATGTGTGCTTGCCTTGAGGGTATGCACCGCGAGCCACCACAAGCCAGCTCAGGAGGACGGACCGAGCCGGAGCCTGTTTACTAGGGACCGCGGAGTCGCCGCGTTTGGTTGGTTTATCAAGTATCCAGCGACGCACATCATCGCCGCAAAAATATCGTCATGCAAATGTTCCATATCGTCGGTAAAACTGCAATACCGCGTAACTAACAAGTTGCCAAATACTCCTTAACACGCAAGTCAGTGAGGCACATTTTGCAACTTATTGAAGATATGGGCAACCCTAGTGCGCGAGCGGATATAGGTAGCAGAAACTCCTAAAGGCCCGGAGATGATCTACCTTTCTATTTATACTACGGCACAATACCTCCTTAAAAGACCTTCGGGTTTGTACTTCTCTCACTCACTCTCATGCGCTCTATGCTAGTCTAACCGACTTTAACCGAACCCAAATTTTAAAAGCTTTTGCTCCGTTATTGTAACGTTACGATAGCTTTTATTTACTAATGGTGGCCAAGTTAAAATAACACGAGAACTTGTCACAAGCATTATGGTTTGAAGAATAGAGCCCTGATAGTTCTCAAAGCCATAACTTATAACCGGAAGTTGCTGACCATCCAAATACCCAACTCAGACTAGTTATCTGTAAGTTGACATGTCTTGGTGTACTTAATTTTATGTTTCTGTAAATCTTAAGTTACCTTTAAAATAGGTTCAAAAAGCGGATTCAAACCAAAAACAATCAATTACTCGTACACTCGGCGTCAAAAAAACGCACCTTTAAATTTTCAAAAGAGGCCTCAATGTCAAATATGGCTTATACCTGCTTTAGGTACCTATGTCAAAAATTTCAAAAGATGCTATTTTTTTGACGCCGAGTATTTTTAAACACAACTCGTTCAGATAAACTGAATAACTTTTCAAATGTAAGTATGGTCGACTAAAAGTCCTTTACCACTTTGGAACTTACATAGTCACTATGCATAGGTATGTATTTCCTATCTTTTCTTTTTCACTGCACTTATAAAAAATGAGTAAAATGACTTTTAAAAAAAAAAAATGTATGAATTTCAACTGTACTGCTAGGGTCCTCAGAAACCAATTCAAAAAGTACATTATCATACATACCTAATTATTAAGACTGGCAGAGATGATTGCGAAATCTTAATCAAATAATTATCATTACGCGATAATTATATTATATCAATTGAGCAATATCTTTACTTCAACTGTTCAACACATTCAATCTGCACTACCTAAATATAAATAAATAAATAAACAATTGCATTTGGAATGTTCGGGCTCGATGGAATGGTCGACAGGGAGTAAACAGCTGCTCAATACTATATGAAACGTTGAACGGCTAACATTCTGGCCAGAGCGTCCTGCAAATACGAACTTGTCTTGTACATAAGTGTTATTTTGTTTTGGCATCCCGCGGCAGTTTCTGTTAGTTGATATGTCCACGCCGGGCGGTCGACACGTGAGCGATAAGTCTGATAGTGACGTGCATATTGTCGATATAGACTCGGATATCGAGCGTATTATCGAAGGAGCCCTCGGCAAACAGGTCGTGCCAGTGTTACAAATAGAAAACGAGCCCACCATGAACGGAAATGGTAAGTTTTATTTTTGTAAACATTACAGTGTAGTGTTTTTAAGTTATTAATGTTATTGTCCATCATTGCCTGAACATATTTTTTTCGGTTTCTTTATTTGCTTTTAGTTTCTTTCTTTTTTCGTATTTTTTGTCAAAGTAAGAGGAAGATAAAGAGATGCAGAAAACATAATAACATATTTAGGCATATGTTAAACATTGAGTAGGCCCTGCCAAGTTTTCAACTATAAGTTGGTTTTAATATAAACAAAAATATTATTTTCGTTGTTATAGTTTACAGTTCACGGATCTCCGTCGTAGTTCATACTACCTAAAGGTACATAGGGCATTTTCAAACTTTTAAACTAAATACTGTCTCGGTTCGCGGACCATAAAAACACAGCATAGTTTTGCTGTTGTCTCATGCTAATTGTTAAAAATATTTATACTACTTAGTAGCCTACAGCAAAACAAAAAACGTAACATACATTTAAATCTTGGGTTTTTATGGTAATAAAGCGGTACAGGCAAAATGTTACAGTTTTCTTTGTGTTTCAACAAATTAATAGAAAAAGGGACCACCTGAAAATTTAATACGATATGGTATCGTATGGTATGTCGGATATACCTAGGTATAGTAAAGATAATGGTATCTTTACTATACCTAGGTATATCCGACATACTATGTTTATTACTATACCTACACACATCAAAAGAAAACAAAGAAAATAATAGAAGAAAATATCCGCACATTATTTTGATCCTTCAACTCGCTGGTTAATAATTGGTCCGTCGAGTTCAAGAGCAAGTTGTTTAAGAGAATACCGGACTATACAACTTAAAGATCTTACCCATTGTATTCTATTTCAAATTCTATTGTACGCATTTCCTCGTTTATTTTTGTAACGACACGTTTAAGAGATCTACCGAGATATCCCGCTAAGTGGCATACCTCTTATTGTCAACAAATGTTATTAATGGCTGACAATTGTAATGAGTTTTAACGAGCCGGAGATACGACGATATCTTCCTCTTTGGCGCCATTTGTACCAACATATACTTTAGTACCCTATCATACCGGCGTAACTGATACAAAAAAATAGATATTACACAAATTTAATCATTGATTTTCTGCGACTCACTCACTAAGTTACTTTTTCCATACTAAGAAATCCCGGCGTTTGTTTTTCACGTAGTATGGAAAAACAAACTTTGTGCGTTTACTCAAAAAGTTGTCATGAAAAAAAACTGGGCATGTAGCTTTAAAAACTTCCTTAGTTCATAGTGATTCTAACCATGCAAGAAACAAGGAAAAAAAAATGAATTAATACATGAACTTAGGGGTTTTTCGTAACACGGACATAAGGAAAAATGACAAAAATCCGATTAAAATGACCAATATCTCGAAAACCGTGAGACTTTTACTAGACCTATTTTAGCTTTTTCATAACGTCCTAAGTGCCCTCTATCCGTAGTTCAAGGATTATCCACTCATTACCTAACACCCTGTATACCTTACGGACTAACAAAATCTATCAAGCCTACTTATAGATATAAAAACTTACAAAAAATGGAGGTGAACAAGATACCATTCTTGAATTTGCTTATGTTATACCATTATTAACATTATTAATTTGCTTATTTGTAAACAAATTTTATGATTACATTTCATAAACGACTTCGTGTTATTTAAAAACAACAACCCGTTCTTCGTTATGCTTACATAAGTAATTTGAATGTGTCCAGGAACTAAGTAAAACTTAGCACCTTTGTGATGTGATGATGCCGTCATTTTTTCATCGCTGGGTAATATAGGTAATTAATAGAATCCATTATTCGATGGACTAGTTTTACAGTTAGCTAGTGTTGCCAGATATTATGTATGGAATTTTGTAGTGATGAGAAAATATCGATGGGTCAGTATCAACTTGACCTAAATGGCCTGGCAAGTCCTAATTACACTAAGGCATAAATAGTTTAACCATTTATGCTATTAGTGCCATTCGTACTACGATTACGAATAGCACTTACAGCACATTGCAGGGATCGTATCATTATTGTATAAAGTTCAAAATACATAATGGGTCATAATACTCATAATACATAATGGTCAAAAATATATAATGGTTTTATTACTAAAACCGTATACTTATCAGAATTTTTTAAATGGCATTACATAGAACCCATTAGGTTAGGTTAGGTTTGTTTATAACAACCCTGACAAATTAACGGTTTCTGAACTAAAACCATTATGATACGTACCCCACATTGCATATTTATTTATTTTCCACTGAAAAATGACTCATAATAGCAATGAATAGGTGGAATAAAATGATTTATTTAATCCTTAGGGAGTAAAGTAATATTTTACTATTTTTTTATTTTCTATAAGTAAAAGCCATGGATAAAACACAAACAGCCAGATCTAAAGTACCACTTTTTGAGCTACTTTATTACATTAGAACAACCTTTTTTGTCTCTTTCTGCATTACAGTGACGAGTTGAAAGTAAAAATTATAGCGCTATTAAGTTTAATTAATTAAATTTAGTATTGTTTACCTATCATGTTAAAACTATTATAATTTAAGATTTATTTTCTCGCAATCGAAGTTTAAAGTAGAGTGATTAACTCGAGACTAAAAAGCCGTAATGACACTCCAACTTCATACACCCTCGCTTGCTCTTAAGGATAAATATCTCGTGTCATAATGGCTTACTTTAGTCCCTTGTTGAACAATCTACCTGGGTGACCGAGCTCTACTCGATTGTATGTTCAATTTAAATAAATTTTTATTTCTCTAAAATAAATCACATTTCAGTTGAGAAATTATATGTATAAAATATTTTTGTGTGTCCCATGCTGCGACTACTCAACACAAATACTCAAAGATCAACACAAATTTTACAAACTAATACTAAAGCCAAGTTACATGAAGTATGTTGACGACACTATTAAATCACAATTAGATAGTATTGCCTAAAGTGTCATTCTATGGAACTTGCTAACTATGTAAACAAGCCGCCATACTAAAATTGACATTAGATGTCAATTTCAATATATTGTTTGTTTACATAGTTAGGAAATTCCATAGAATTACAATATATATATTATTATGTCAAATACCTCGGATCCCTCTTATTCTTAAACGCGCGATAGCTAAAGTGTGCCGTATGATAAGTGACACAGAGTGAGCGTTTATTTTTTTATTTGCCTTGAAATTACTTTTATTTTGTAAGTAATAATTTTACCTTGTAGCGGTTGATGTCTTTTAATTAAAAAAAACTTAAACGTGACACAACATCTTGTTATAAATACATATCTGACAATTAAATGTGGGTCAGCGATTATTCCTCGAAAGCTGACCGAGATTCAACGTCGAAGTTCATTGCACTTAAGGTCAATCGAGGCATGACCTTGTTCGGGTATGCTAAACTTATTTATTACATTTTATTTTATTATTATTGGTGAGCTTTATTAATGGTTTTACCTAAAATTGTGATGGGCAAAACTGTCATCGAGTGCAACAAACTTCGATCGTGATCGTACTTAGTCGAAAGTACCTACACCAAAGTACCTACTACCTACAACGTCAACCACTTTAATTATTGAGCTACTATATAGAACCCTGCTACAGAAAGCCAATGATTAATGTATGTATGTGTGTATGTAAATATTTTCATTGATTAAAAAGAAACACAAAATGAATACAGTGAAGATAAAAATAGAAAGGGATTCTCTTACAGCTTACCCTTGAGAGATTTCAAATGTTTCTTTTTTCTTATTTATGGTTAGTTTTAACATTAATTGGTTTAACCTTGTAGGTGTTTAAAGCAGAAGACATCAAAGGGCACAAAGTAGGTATTCAAATAATTAGGATCAATATAAAGATATTGAAAAAAACTGCAAAATGGCATATTTTATTCCATATTTTTGTACCACGACCACTTGTCTAGCATTAGGTACTTGAAAATAAAATAAGTAATGTTTTCCAATTACTTACCTAATAGCTTTTTTTATTTAGATTTAACTAAAAGTATTATACCTAATTGCGAAAGTGTATGCGGGTAATTGTTTGTCATTTTGTCTTTCTTTACGTTTAAACGTCATGGCCAAAGGCCATGTCATGTCATGACTCATGATCATGACTACATGCACAAAAAATTAACGATTCATTAAGGGCGAAGGAGGTTAAGTTAAACAACCGAGCGGTTTGTATATTAACAAATAAATAGCGAAATCATTGCCAAAAAAATACATTATAAAATTATTAAAGTAACTAACAACAAAAGACAACAGACAAAGTTTATTCAGCCTTAAAGACTTATCTTAATGCTGAGACCGTCAATAAGAGAAGTGGCAGAATGTCTAACGGCCGCACTCAGTCAGTTAATGACGATTACTTAAATCGTTCCTCAGTAACGATGTTTCATTCACAAGTTTAAAAAGGAACGAGTTCAGAGAGTCAGTACGACGGTTAATGGTCAGTGACTCGACTGAGTTCCTGTTTAGCTGGCCAGTGTCTCTCTCACATAATCCGAGCGGTATAAGCAGTTCCACTACTTCCACTACTGTGTACTCTGTGGCAGTTATCATGAGCCCGCCGACCACGGAGCACGGCGCGGCACAGCCTGAAACGCACGTGACCCTAAACGTGCCCGAGTGTGAAACAAAACTGACCATAGACAAGGATTGTAACATGAGCGAAGGTAAGCGCTTCGTTTTATTTTTAAAAGTTTGAAAGTGGAACGTTTTTTCGTACAGCTTTTTTAGTCAGATGATTGTTGACTTTCTTTTTTATCCGTTTTTCTGGTAGGTTATGCGTTAATAGTAGCGAAGTAAAAGTGTTCTTATAACGATATTGTTACAAAAATGACAATGTAAACCAAACTGCTTTAGCACGTGTATCAGACGTGTAGTGTCGTTATCAACTACCAGTAATCAAATCAATCATAATTTAAATCTTATTTTTGCTTCGGCTTTGCTTAATTACTCACCTGCATGAATAACATAACATAACAAATGATAATGAATACACCTTAAAAGGTCTTAAACTGTTTATAAATTAAAAATAGCCAATTTTAGGGCACTGTGTTATATTATAAAATTCACCCAATATTTTTAAGTTGCTTATTTCATGGGTAACCTGAGTATTATAAATTTTTCTTTACCAAGTTCTAGTAAGTTTAACACATCAATAATTAACTTAACGTAGGGTCCATATTGGCTCACATAAAATACTTATTCCTATATTTTGTTTTACTACCGATTTGTATTCATAACAATCACTTCATGATTTTATTTCCTCGTACTTTTTTTTTCATAATTTGTACTCATAATCATCGCAACTCAAAAAGTGTTTTCTACTGAAACTGTGCCGTTTTTAGAACGTTTATAAAACAAACCGAACCTAACCTAAACTAACCTTATTTACCAATTGAGTATTTTTTTAATCCTGAAAATAAACAGGTGTACAAGTATTATTCATACAGCGTGTAAATTTCATACGGGCATATATTTTAACAATAGTTAATATACACCCTAATTAACATAAAAACGTGTGTAACAGCAACATTAGTTGTATTCTTTTTTTCTTACTAATTAATTCAGCAAGCAATGTATGACATTCATTGCGCAATTAAATTAAAGCATCTACGTAATAGTCATGTTATGCTCACGAATTGTTATGGTTCGCCATTTGTTTACTTCGCCCATGAAAGTCAAAAATTTCGGTGCAGGCGGTGCACTCGCCTGAGATTGGTATTTAGTTTCCACACATTTCGTCCTTGCACTTGGATACAGGCGATACATTGACGACCGATGGACGCTCGCACACTTCGTACATTGCTCCTAAGACAAACTTTAAAAAATTTACTGCTCCTCAATAATAAAAGTTACCAACAAAATATCTTTCTTACATGATTTGTATGATCGTTAACTACGTCAGGATAAAATATATGCCCGTATGAAATTTACACGCTGTATACATATATTATGATGAATATTATGGTCATTATGATGTAAAATGGTGTGACAAATATTTTGATGAAGAGTAATCATTATGATATAAAATGGTATGAGAAACATTTTTGAAGTTCCAATAATCTAATTTGCAATTTTATATGAACCCGTAAGCCCGGCCTATTTGAATCTTTTAGAGCCTAATTCGACGTAAATCGAAGTTTAAACTCAATCGAGCTTATCCCGTGATCGCCGTTTATCGCTGTGAATAGCAGCCGTCACTCTCGCACTTAGTACGTACTGGTCAGAAAGTGTTTTATCCAAGTTTATCCACATCAATAAACACCACCCTAATAGGCCTCCAGGAATGGGCAAATATATATTTTGTGTGATGACATTTGCGAGTAGGTACTTGTTTCTTAGTGTTAGTTGTTTTCCACGCACACAGACTCATAAACTGCTCGCTGTTTTTTGTCCCTGAGTATATTTAAGAATGTATTTCTCTGCTTCTAGTAGTACCCGTAGTACAAGCCTAGCTGGAGCTTAGTTTAAGACTAGGTCAGTTTGTGTGAAATTGTCTGCCGTCTTTATTTTTTTAATAAAATACAATAAGGTGAAACTGTTAACACTCTTTACTGAAAATCGATTTTGAACCAGGTTAGGTACTGTATATTGTAAAATGATGGTATAGCCTCTTGACCTGAGCCCCCAGGCTCTCGCTTGACCACATTTTGTTACTCGATAAGGTGGTAATTACAATGTTACTAGAATAGTTACGGGCTCTTACGAGGATAGTAATATATTTCGCATTAATTTTATGACGTTTTACCTTGAACATGTTTATGGTTTTCATGACATTGAACATTGGAGACTTAATCTTACCAGTTTTTATAACGACGGACGCAGTTGTAAAACATGTATGATGTGCAAATTGAACATATAGTATATGTCTATAACTCGCTAGACTATAATTTACTTAGTAGAATGGCGCGGATAACTCTGTTTGTAGGTACAAGATAATACCGAAGTTACCATCAATATAAAATAATATCGCCGTTCTACAAATCCACTCCAACTATCGCCCTATAATATATTATTATTCTTATCGATTTAGTTTTACCAGCACGCCATGCTTGCCGAACAGGGTCAAGAGAGCAACGACACTTTTTGTTACTGTAACAACTTGCCTTCGACCTCTATGTGTACCCTCTTGAATAATAAATAGCCTATTCAATACAAAATAAGATGATTGTGTTTCCCATACAATGATGCGTATTTTACAAAATACTTAGGTACACGTAAGTAGCACTTTATACAAACGATTAAAATGAGACAAGTGCGAATTTCACTAGCAAACCAAAGTTCCTTACGTAAAAAAAATGTGTGTGATACCGACGAGTATAACTTCAAATTAACAATTTACAGATTTCCCTTTATTTGTCGACCTTGCCGAATTTTATTATTCTAAGTCAAATATCCTATAGGCTTTGATTTATTTGCGAGTATCAAAATATGCTGCATAAATGGTGATATTTTTAATTGCAATGATGAAGCTAGAAGGTTGACTTTTAAATCTCAGAACCCGTATTTGATACAGACATACAGAGGTACAGCGCTCCTATAAGGGGTTTCCTTTTAACCCCCCGCAAAAAGACGGGTTTACGAAGTTTAACGTGTGTGTCTGGGGTCCATACTGGCTCACATAAAATTCTTATTCCTATTTTTTGTTTTACTACCGATTTATTTATAATAATCACTCTTCATTTATTTTTTCTGCATACTTCCTTTGTTCATAATTCGTTATTCATAATCATCGCAACTCCTAAAGTTATTTTTCTGAACCCGTTCTGATTTTAGGACGTTTATAAAACAAACCTAACCTAACCTTACCTTATTTACCAGATGGATATTTCTAAAATCCTGGAAATAAACATGTTATTGTTATTATTGTTATTATTGATTATGAAGACATGATCATTATGATGTAAAATGGTATAAGAAACATTATTGGAGTCTCAATAATTTAATTTGCCGTTTTATATGAACTTTGGCGCACCCGTGTGTTTATCTGTCTATCTGTGGCATAATAGCTCCCAAACGGACCGACCTACGTAGACGCGTTTTTGGAAGCTAATTTAATGGGGATGGTTCTTAGTTCGGTTTTGTAAAAATTTATATTTTTAATAGTTATTTGTTTTGAGATTCAGAATCCTAAAAAGTGCTGCAACATTCAATTATGTCATGTTTTTTGTTTTTTAATAACTTTAAACTTTTCAATGTCATGCAATGGCAACTGCTTTTTGCGCCTGTTAACCGTGACACGACACACGACGGATTGCCCCCCTAGGGTGGTGAACCTGTCATGAGGTAGGTATGTACATATATTATTTACGAGTACCTATATCCGTTAATGGCTTTAAACCCTGTTAATTTAAGTATACATTGGGCTTACAAATCATCTTTAAACCCTTCAATTATTATAGTATTCATTGAATCGTATTTAATTAAACCCAGAGATTTTCGCGAAAAACTAACGAAACGTGGGGTTTTACAATGAAACATTGCAATAAGTTAATATATTTATAAGAGAATATCAATCGCGATTGATTATTTAGTTCTACATTTCTTACAAGGTTCTTAGGGCTTTATCTCCATGACAGTTATCCGTTAACTGTCTTTCCTACCTCTTTTTATTTTTTCTAGCATTAAGACCTGGTTTTACCTTCTGTGTTATAAACGCGAGTTTAAAAATATCTAATTAAATCTTATAAAAGTTGTTCTTGCCAAAAACAGCCAGTTAAGATTGAATAATAACTCATCACTTCTTTATTCCAAGCACGTGCGACGCGTTCAAGGTGGGTTATGAAAATATTTCGTATTGTCTATGGCTCTCTATGTCTGTGACAAGGTCTAAGAAAATTAGTCCATCGTCCACCAATTATTCGGAACATATCGAATGTACACACTGTTAGTCTGTATAAGCTTACACATACATTTGCAACTGCGTCCTTATCGTGATTGAGCTATATCAGCCAGTTATAATTAGTGGCCAGTCAGTGCGAGAGAAAGGCGAGAAGGAAGCAGGAAACGTAAGCAGCCGAGACCAGTCGGTGTATCAAGGAAGCAGGGTTTTGTTGGTATACGTTAATTGAATACTCGAGTTACTCGTATGTAGGAACTTACCTGTATTCCCAAAGCAAGGGTCTCTAGTGTTTAAAACTGTGGTTGAATCGGCATCATTTTCCATTCAGAATACCGGAGTAGTACCTTTGATGGGAGTTCATACATTTCTCTAGGATTTTTTGAAATATGGCTGGTTCCGTTGTGAAGGCAAGGGAGACAAAAAACACCTATTTTAACTATGTCATTAATTATACAATTTCCATGATAGCGACTATAAACAATTCTATCAATAGTCGGTATGCAAGAGTGCCTACGTTCTTAATTCGTCGGGATCTTTTTTTATGTTTTATCTTTATCCAGTGGCCTCTTAGAAAATAGGTGATACCTACAGCCCAAAAACAATAAGTCTATTTTGTGACGGTACTTAATTTACAGAACTTTATAGATGAAAAACTTAAGTCAATGACCTGGGCCGAGATTCTACACTGTGAAAACGATATCGCCTTTGAACTGTTTCCGTATTGTCAAAATTTGATAACTCTTATGTCTGTAGTTGTAACACATCTGGGGTGATTCTCTCAACATAGCGCTGCGTCGATCTTATAGGTGAAGTTTTATCCGGCAAGTTTAAGAAGTCCCGTCGGAGCGTACAAAACACATTTTAGCGCGTGCCTTCTTAATTAGGCAGCTTTATACGACACTGAACTCTACTCACTGCCTGCTGCCTAATTGAGAAGACACGCGCTAAAATGTGTTTTGTACGCTCCGACGGGACTTCTTAAACTTGCCGGATAAAACTTCATCTATAAGATCGACGCAGCGCTGTGTTGAGAGAATAACCACCTATGTATAAACCGTTTGACATTCTATATTTGAAATTTAACGTAAGCTACTACATACAACAGGTCATTTACTTAAGTTTTTCACCTTTACTTAACATATTTTCGAATAGAACGAGAAGTAAACCACAGTTACCTTTTTTGTCTTTTTTAGTTTTTGTGATTTTGTCTTAAGTATTTTTTATTTGGTCTTTAACTCGTACTTTTACACGGAAGACCTGCAACAAAGTTGATTCATTTATAACTCTTAATTTAAATAAAGTTCGTATGACAAATAATCGTATACAATCGCCGGAACTACCTTGTTTTGCTACACCAAACGAGATAATATCCAACTTGACACTTAACACATCAACAAACATTGGCATGCCATTGTGCGGGGATGTTTATAGAAGCCATTGTGCGTGTTCCGACGACGAGCGGAAAACTATCTTCGATGTTATTATTAAACTGGCCAAATTAACGTGACAAATAACTCGCTACGAGTTAGTAAAAATATTCTTACATACATACATACCTAACACCACGCCTTCATTCTCAGTGTGGGGTAGGCAGAGCTACAGAAACACCAACAACTCTAAAAAGACTTGTTTATAATTCTGAAACCACATTTTTCAACAATTGGGCCAAGAAGTTTACTATTGTCAAATATTTTTGATATCAATTATTGCATTGTCATTCCGCTTAAAGCAATTTTTAGGGTTCCGTAGCCAAATGGCAAAAAACGGAACCCTTATAGATTCGTCATGTCTGTCTGTCTGTCCGTCCGTATGTCACAGTCAATTTTTCCGTAACTATAAGAACTACACTGTTGAAACTTGGTAAGTAGATTTCTGTGAACCGCATTAAGATTTTCACACAAAAATAGAAAAAAAAACATAAATTTTGGGGGTTCCCCATATTTAGAACTGAAACTCAAATTTTTTTTATCAAACCCACACGTGTGTGGTATCTATGGATAGGTCTTCAAAAATGATATTGAGGTTACTAACATCATTTTTTTCTAAACTGAACAGTTTGCGCGAGAGACACTTCCAAAGTGTTGAAATGTGTGTCCCCCCCTGTAACTTCTAAAATAAGAGAATGATAGAACTAAAAAAAAATATGATGTACATTACCATGCAAAATTTCCACCGAAAATTGGTTTGAACGAGATCTAGTAAGTAGTTTTTTTTTAATACGTCATAAAAACATTGATCAAAGCTACAACGAACTTTTATATTATGTTACTTGCTGCTACGGAACCCTTCATGGGCGAGTTCGACTCGCACATGGCCGCTTTTTTTTAAAGTTTCAATCATCATCGCTGTAACTAGTTATGTGCACAATACAATACCCATGCGCAATTTCTGTAGCGTAAATATGGCGTTCTTAAACTGTAGCACACGTGGCTTCAACCTAAGCTGATTAACAATTTTATTCAGTGGGGCTAGTTAAGTGGCATTCGACAATCGTTAGCGTTATGTTTCGATTGAAAAATGTATGGAATTGACGTAAGCCACCGAGATAGTCACGTGGTACTATGATGAGATTTTTGAATATGTTAACATACTTATTATAAAAAATTAGGTCTGTACAATTTCCTTCTAAAGAAACAAATGTTAAAACAAAAACGGCAATACATACCTAGTCTTTTACAATAACTACAACATATTCATAAATCGTGGAATTCTGACTTTATACAAACGTTACCGCCTGGAGCCCCCGATAGATACTTAGTGCAATACAAAATGTACCTAACATAACCTATATTTTTTTATATTTACCAATAAAGAAATTGAATTGATTTAATTGAGCTAACTTATTGTATGGAACATTTTTGACGCGATTCAAGCGTTGCTTCACAGTCCAGATGCCCTGGTCAATGTATACATAAATATCATGTCTACAAAGCCACCATTTACCAGTTCTCAAGACAAAATATATCTTACTAAGGATCAGTTTATTACTACGGTTCGACTATTTTTAAAATTACACTCCAGATATCGATACTTCATTACTTTTAAGACTTAATTCATTTTAATTAACTTAAAAGCCCGACTGCTCAGTGCTTTAAAACTATTCAGTTCCAGACTCCCTGATTTCAATGCGAACTAGACCCGGGTTGGAGTCTGTGGCACATGTAGACCTTTCATAAGCATTTAATCAAGATGCCAGCCTAGTTATCTAATAGTTAATAGACTAGATGCCCTTAGAGCTGTATGCCGGCTCACCTTGTACCTCCAAACGAACGTTCAAGCCTATTCACTACACATTCATGGCTATTGGTTATATTACATGTGACATAACGAGAATAAAGCAAGCAGGACAAGCGTCATGGCGCTCTCAAGTGACTTTACTTTATACGGAGTAGAATTATGTAGGTATAAAACATACAATTATGAGACATATCTCATATTTTATCGTGTGATAATAAAAATACCCGTGTGGTTGCCGGGTTAGAATAGTGCCACTCCATGTCTTCCCGTGGATGTCGTAAGAGGCGACTAAGGGAATAAGGGCTAGGTTAGGCGATGGCCTTGCAACCTGTCACTAATACACTAGTAAACCTCTTAGCCTGTTAGTGCAAAATGGGTTACAGAAATATCAGTAAGTCTTTACAGTTGTTGGTATTTCTGTAGCTCTGCCTACCCCACTCTGGGAATGAAGGCGTGATGTTATGTATGTATGTCTGTATGTAATAAAAATACAACTTAGAGGCCTAACGGCCAGACCGCGTCCATTGCGGGCGCAAAGTGGGAATTTTATAAATTTGATGTAACAATTCGCGTCTACCTTACTTTAACGGTCATTTAATAAAATACAAGCACGCACATCATTATCCTTACTATATGGTTAATGGTTAAGGTTTAGAAACAAAATATTATCCCAAATGTCATATAAATCAATTAAAAACGAATCGTGAAAAGCGCAGCTGCCACTAGTTTTTTTCACGTTGTTTGTATTTTTATTATTTATTTATTTATTTATTAAAAAGATGAAATTACAACATACATAGGAACATATGCCCCACAAAACCGTTTGCACAGTTTGACTGTGGGATCGAGCAGTCTCAACTCTCTTATTAAATCTATAATGAAAAGTAAACACTATAAAGCAGTGTTTTTCAAAGTTTTCAAACTAGGTATTTATATTTATTAAAACTATGTAGGTACAATCACTTTTGTTCCTTAATTACAATAAAATAAGGTGAAATCTTGATATCCACATAAGTGGATAAAACCAGACACTTAACAGTAGGTACACACACACTCGTCGGCCTAACACGCTGCCACGGGACAAGATTTTGACATAGGCTCGGGACTTTAATTCGTCAATTTCTATATTCCAATATAAGAATAAAGTCTTGAGGTTTAAAATGAAAGTGTGTTTTGTGTGACTCCTTTGATTACTAAGCAACTTAAACTTCAGTTGGCTGTCATTTTAATAATTTCATTATTTGACACTAGTTCCGGACCGTTTAACGTATTTGACACTAATTCCCGTGGCAGCACGTTAGGCCTATTAGCATGTGGGTCATACACAGATTTAGGTTACCGTCTTTCCTGTGGACACACCGAAAGTTAACGATTTTTTAGGCCTGATTTTCTAGCTAAACCCATACCCGCAAAAACGCCGTCAGGACTGCTTTAGACCTATCATATAAAAACATAACATATATGCACACAAGCTCTTAACTATTGACCACAGGACTGACAACTTTTGTTTTTAAGAGTGTGTATGACCCATGTATATTGATTTCTTTTTTTTTTTTTTTTTTATGTTAAGGTGAAGGCACACGAGCACTCAGGCCACCTGATGGTAAGTGGAATCTAAGACCCATACACATTTGAATTCTCAAGACTATAATCTTAAGACCTCAAATGCGTTGCCAACCCTGAGGACTAAGATGGAATGCCTCTATGCTAGTAATTTCACCGGTTGTCGGTTTCTTTATCCTTCGACATGCCTTTGGACAAATATTTAACTGACTATTTGTCTAATATTAGGTAACTACCTACTTGTAACACTGCTATGGTTATGAATTCTGATCCGATGCGTCGCGAAACCGGTTTAAGTACTTGATAAACAAGACAATTACCTAAGTTTATACCTGAGCCAGATCATTATTTATTATTTTACTGACCACGAGTTCTTGTTCACTGTACCTCTAATACTGATGATAAATTCTCTGTTAAGAGGACGATGAAACTGAAAATTTCCACACAAAATGCGATAAAGTTTCTCTCCCCTTAAACCTAGTCAGATTTTTTATTAGGTCTTCAAGTATTACATTCCAAGAAACCGATTATAAAAAAAATGATAACGTACAAACCTAACTTTTCATAATAACTAAAACATATTCAATAAATTAAATGTTTTGAAAATTGAAAACTGCCTACAAAAAACAAGAAATAACTTCATTTAAAATGATAGGTAATAGGATCAGTCCAACTGAATTCGGCTACCTATTGTTTTAAAAATATAGTGGGACGCCGACTTTATATTTGAGAAGTTCCCTCGATTTCTCCAAAAATCATGGCGTGGCCATCGGACTTGATTTAGGGGATTAGAAACGTTTTCGCCCAAAGCTAAGTTGTATGTATTTTTTTGACAGAAATGTGATTTAAATATCGGTTCACAACCCTTTTAAAAAAAACTTTGAGGAGTACCTACCTAAGCCCACCTTCCGTGTCCATTATCGTATTAATCGTACCAGCTTGGTATAGGTGAAATACTTAAGTAAAAAGAGCTATTGTACGTAATTGTGTACAAAAGTAATATTGAGCTCACAAATGTGTTACAAGTTTACAACTATATATACGATCAATTGCTTAAGTTTGTCACCTATGTTATTGTATTGTCATCAATATAGTAGCATATGCATGAAAAATTCAAGGCAATCGAAGGACTTCCTAAATTTGTTTACATTGTCAGTCAGTTAGTTGGTTAAAGAATGATAATTATGTTCGTTGGTAATAATAATAAGTTAATAAAAACGACCTACAAAAGAAGGCGGCTAACTGCAAGGTAGTAGTCGAAGCATTGTATACTCTATTGGTAACTACATTAAATAAAAGGATTACGTATACTATTACTATGCAGTTAGCCGCCTTGTTTGGTATCACGGCAGAATATAGCTTATCTATTCCAAAATTGGTAAAAGTATGCAAATGGTTACATAAGTTTAACTGGGCACATAATAATATGATTGTCAAGTGGTGGTCGGCGAACTGGATCACAATTAGATTACCATGATCCTAAAGCATGATCCCTATAGATGTGTCTGTTATCTTTAGGTATATTATACTCGTACCTACCTACTTGATAATTTTCCCTTGCATTTTTTAAACCTTTAACACGATTATAAATTAAAAAAGAAAAACGAAGCTAACACCCTTTTTGCATTTTTATAATTGTACATTAAAAATCATAGGATATTTAATTAAGTTTTTGATTTAATTGTTGTGTACTTTATAGCTTCTCAATTTTGATAAACCATTATTAAACCTTATCTATCAAAATTGACAGTCACAGGCCAATGACATCAGAGCTAATGTCAACCTTACCTCACAGACTCTTAGGTCCTTTTCGCGCTGTAAACTATGACGGATACATTCGTTGTTGGCGTAGAACCAGTAGGCAATGGCGCAGAAAAGGTTAATAACAATCTATGTC
The DNA here is from genome assembly GCA_949316455.1 of Acleris holmiana. Taxonomy (NCBI): domain Eukaryota; kingdom Metazoa; phylum Arthropoda; class Insecta; order Lepidoptera; family Tortricidae; genus Acleris; species Acleris holmiana. Next base: position 13,232,413 of record OX438779.1, read on the forward strand.
TATTATCTATACATATAATAAGTCTGCAAAACAGCAGGATAAGACTACATTAATGATTTTTAGGATTGCTGTCTGTCTGGTGGTGCACTTTTAACTTGAAATCTAGTGGACGGATTTACATGAAAGCAAATGTAAATATACTTACATTAAAACACTGATCATTTTTTAAGCTACTTTTTATAACGGATTTCTGCTTAAAATTATCTAATTAGTTTAATTATAGGTATTTGTTCAAGACGCTTTCAGAGATCATTCAATAGCCATATAATGATCAAAAAGGTGGCCGTTTGGTTAAACATTTCTTATTTTCGAACTTAAATTCAGTAGTTTTTTATCATTTCAAGCTCAAATGCATGAAAACAGGCTGTTTATTATAACAACATAATATAATGAAAAACTTTAAACCGACTACTAACGCCATCTAACAATGGCGAATAGAAGTCGTTTTTAGAAAATAAAATGATTGAATGTTACAATATTTGGCATATTTGCAGTCGTAATGCACTTTATAAATAATAATGTTTCATAGAAACACGAATAGGCACCAATAATTTACGATTATAACTCTTTGAATGATATATTGTGAAATTAAAGTAAAGGCAACCGAACCACAAAGAGAACTTTAACCGCCATCTAGCGTCCAGCGCTGTTGAGATTTTTCCAGAACAATGAGGTCGTTAAGGAAATTATTTGAATACCTATTAGGAAATGGTCAGCACAGAGTGGCACAGATAACCCGGGCGGGGGTTCACAGCAACGAAACCGGTTCATCATCGGCGTCGGCCGAACCCGATCGGCGTTTTTTTGCTCTTATTGCATCTTATTTAGATGTAAAGAGTTTTTTGATCAGCTAACGACGATTCCGAGTCGATATGTGTGGGGAGACCTTTAGACCCGTGTGGTACAACGATGATGACAATCCTCAAGGACCCACGAAGACGCTGCTCAGCTCAGGAGGTCGCTAGCTGGGCCTCCCCCAACGGGTTCCCACCAAGCTGGCTTGACCTCGCGAGTAGCGTTAAACCCGGATTGACTTCACAACCTCAAAACCCTTTTCCTCTGTCTGCCTGTACATCTTCACGCTTAAACTACTGAACCGATTTAGATTAAATTTAATTTGGCGTGGAGATATTTGGAGTAAAAATAAGAAAAAAAGAAAAAAAAAAATAGGGTACCTCCACTACACATAACGTGGGGATGTATTTTTTTTTCTCGTCTACCCTATAATGTGCGTTGGATAGGTAGGTATTTCAAAAATATTACGGGTTTGTGAAAACAGTTTTTCGATTAAGTAATCCGTTTATGAAATATTAAGCTTTAAAGCGCTAATTTTGGTTAGACTTAAGTGTCGTCGTCCCCCGTCCCCCTACAGCCAAAACTACTAATATTCAAAATCCGAAAAAAAAACTTAAATGAAAGAGGATATAACCAATTTTAAAGGAAAACTAACACGACTAAGTAGACATCATTGTTTCTTGAGATACAGGCGATTAAAGTGTTTATACCTACTAAAATCATCTAAGACTGGGCACCAGTTGACTTTAAATAGAAAATTAGTGATTAGGTACTTGTTGATTTATATGTTTGTAGTACTTAACGGCTTCGGAACCCTACACTGAGCATGGTCCGACATGCTCTTGCCCGGATTATCTATCTATAGGTATAGCTGTGTGTAATCATTTCAAACTAATCAATCATTCACCTTAACTCTTGCTCCGAGATCCCTATAGGTACAATTTACTCGTGAAGTTTATTTTACTTCTAGCAACTTTGCTCAGATTATTTATAAGGGTAACCTACCTACATGACATGTGACTTTGCGTTTGGTTCCTCCACGATCCGAAGCTTTACGAAGACGTTACCATAGGTATGTTACAATATAAATGTACAATGGCAAAAATAAATAACACAATGGGTTTTACTTTGTTTGCTACAAAAAATAAATAAATTATTTTTAAAATTAAATATCTTCATTTTAATCGAACTGAAATTTAGAAAAATATGTAAATAGTTTATTATATTCCTTTTGGCAACATTATCGTTTTCCCTTCTCACCTCTTCATAGGTAGGCTCTCGCTTAAAAGGGTGGTATTCCACTTGTGCAAGATCTTTGTCCAATGTGTATTTGCGTCTCAGATTTTGCTTAAAAAAATGCGAGACGCAATGCACATTGGACAAAGATCTTGGATAAGTGGAATACCACCCTTTTCCTATGATGTCATGAAAGTTCTTCTTCTTTTTTATTAAATGGCGGTCCACACAGTGATTTCGCCAATGTCAAGTGAATAGAGTAAATCAGTAAACAGAATAAATCAAAAGTAAAAGCCGGGCATTTCTCAATCGGCCATCTTCCCTCCCCGAAGGTTACCGGAATCCTCTTCTTCTTCTTTTTTAATTAATGGCGGTCCACACAGTGATTTCGCCAATGTCAAGTGAATAGAGTAAATCAGTAAACAGAATAAATCAAAAGTAAAAGCCGGGCATTTTTCAATCGGCCATCTTCCCTTCCCGAAGGTTACCGGAAGACCTACCGGAATCCTCCGGAATTGTGGCCTGAATATCTGCATAATTTTTGCCCTTAGTTTTACTAGCTGTAATAAAATGATCCTTCCAACGACAAGACAAGGATTGTTTAGCAAGTGGAATGAGGTCTGAGGAAAAGGCAACATAGTGTTCAAGGGAGCCACTAGTAATAGCATCTTTCGCACAAAGATCAACTGTCACATTACCTTGAATACCGCTGTGACCCGGGATCCAAGCCAAAATAACTTTGATTCCTTGATAATGACAACGTAAAAGAACCCTTCTGATATTTAAAATAAAAGGGAACTTAGTCTTGGATGTGAATTGGTTTGACAATATTGCTTGCAGACAACTTTTAGCATCAGTTAAAATGACAGACCTATTAAGTTTATGTGATTCAGTAGTGTCTGTCAGACACAGACCTTCTAAGCTGTCAGACGAACAGTCAGTACTGTCACTACTGTCAGTCAGTCAGTAGTCAGTCAAGTCAAAGACGTCACAGTTAGTAGTGTAGCTGAAGTGTTGTTATTGGAAACTGCTTTATCATATCACTTTTCATTTGTGCTTTTAACTTGCTACTTCATATTTAAGTTTGACTGTTCGCCTTTTGATATAGTTTACTACAAAGGATAAAATTATTGCGTTAAAATGACTTTTGGTAAGTTGTCGTCGATAGTTAAATACAGGTTCCTTTAATATTCTATAAGTTCTATAATGCATAGTTTATTGGTACAGTTGTGTAATTGTGAACATAAAGGCTGTAAATCTTCCATATAGGTAGTGGCGCATACTTATTATATTATTTAAGACAAGGTGGTTCATTTGTTATACAAAATCTACCTACTATTTTTAACATACACATCAAAACATTCGCCATATAAGCACTATAAGTCGGTCGGTTAATATGGAGAGTGGCCAGAAGCTTACCTAATCCAAAGGTTATGCAAATAGCGTGTATGTCAGGTATTGACACTCATAGGAGATTTATAAGTCAGTCAGGATTAATTAGTCAATAATTACATTATTTAATCAATGATTTTATTCGAATCAATTGTGGGTAAGTATAGGAAATTTAAAAGAGATTTAGCTGGGTCATCTTTAGTGTGTAAAATTTATTAGACATTCATTAAGTACGCATAAACCTTGAAATATATTTTTTGGATGAGAAATTAGTATTAGACTGTGCTTATAATATTAGTACAATTATACTACTTTAATAATGCAAGATTTTTGTGCATTAAAAAGATATAGCTGTAAATTAATCTTGACATTCTTCTTGTATATTCATATGCTTGCAATATTATAAGTTGAGTGTGTGATATTGTTGTAGGCAGTTTTAAAAAAAAAGATGATGTTAAGGACAAAAATTAAGAAACTTCAACTTTTCCATTTCATCACTAAAATTTACATATCAAAATGTGCAACAAAATGGAAACATTCGGCCTTGTGTGAATTCGTTACCTCTACTGTAGTCAGTGCAAACCCAGGATTAAAGTAAACGCACCAATGCTCGCCTTGTGATACCAAAGGAATTGTCTTTCAGGGTGCCTACCTAAGACAATTCTGCAATTATACTCTACCCAGAACTAGGGCTAGGGCCATTGTTAATTGTAGTTTTCCTCTACACCATCTTTATTTGTTAAGGTTTTTTAAATATAAACCTTCGTAATCCTACTAATATTTTAAAGGCAAAGGTTTGTATGTGTGCGTGTTAGTTTGTTACTCTTTCATGCTGCATAGGCTGGTTGGTTTCCATAAAACTTTTCCATTGTGCGGCGAAAATTAGCCATACAAAATTGTAAGAATTCTTATCGTGGCACAACTGAACTATTTTCGCATTCATTGTCTGTATGGTTAACTACGGTAAACTATGGTCCAACTTTTTGGTCCTCTCCCATACAGCAATACAAATCCACGTTACTGTAGGGTGCTGTTTAATTTGCATTTTTAATAACTTTTTACATTACTTAATTGTACTAGGTATGTATGTTCGAAAAGCATAATAAATGTTTAGCATAAAAACTAATTGCATAATTTTATTAGGGATATGGTTTGATATTGTAACACTCAATTATAATAACAAGATTTTTCTTGTTACAGCTTTAACCAAATTGGTAGAAGGCGAAGATGTTAGAATTATCTACTATTTAACCTATTGACCATTATTTTTCAAGAAATTATGTGTTTCGTTGCCATCCATTATTAATGTTATATCATTGGTTTATTATACTGATTGAGTTTATGCAATTTATTTTATACAAAATTAAAATTAGTAAGTTAATTGTTATGGAAATCATTTCACACCCTTTATTGAACACCATAATAATAAACAACAAAAAAGATAATAAAAACATGAAATGATATTGAGTGAAAATAGTTACCAATCCCAGAGATTCCACTAAATGGACTCTATTGAGTTCATATTAATTAATTCTTCAATTCAGTAATATTTATTAATAGACAAATAAAATAACATACATTTCAGTATTTAAAATTTCTGGTATCTGGGGAATAACCCGAACTTTAAACAATAGTTTTAGCCAAAAACAATCTACTCTGTATTTTTTGTATCTGTGTGCACTGAGTATCAAGTAGTTTTAAGTATTTTTCAATAAATGTATTTAATGTGAAAATAGTTTTATTTATATTTCTTTACATTGCCGTGTACCTTAATGACTTTTCTTTTTGTTACAGGGGCCTTATCTAACTCAAAACCGAAACCGGTTAATATAGAGGAGGTAAGTTTCATTAGTTTAATAGTTTGACATTTGGATTTTAGATACATTGAAATGAAATTGATAATTTTATGATATCAGCTGACTTCAAGTTTCCTGGTCCTGCTCATTTTCTTCTCTTCCTATCCAACATTAGATGCCCTGATATCTGAGGTAGCTCTAGGATTTCGAAGAAGTTATTTAATTGTCGTCTACCAGAATATCTACGAAGTTATAGACTACGAGTCAAGCTCTAACGCCAGGTTTAGACTGCCAATAAAAATTGCAGAAGTTTATTGCTGTCTTTGTCTTACTTTAACTTGAGTTGTAGAGCATGAAGCACCATTTAGTTGTATTTTTCTAACTTAATAGTTAGAGTAAGACAGCAATAAAGTTCTGCAATTTTTATTGCCTGTCCGAACCTGGCTTAACTCCATAGTTTGTTTCAATATAAATGTTCTCTATTAATGACACTTTTGCGATAATTGTCGGTTTTACTATATTGCCGAATCAATACATAAATGTTTATAAATACCTAGGAACTTTTCAAACTGCCTATTTCCAATCATTTTATGCGTGTAATCTTGTATTTCTGAGTATCCATTTAAGTGAGAAATAATGTATGATAATAATATCCAGTGGTCAAAGTACAATCACTTCTTCCATTAGCTTGTCACTTACTGAGCTTCTCAGAAATGCTCAACGATAACCAACCATCAAACAAACCGTTAGTGTTCTTTTATTAAAAAATGAATTGATATTAACGTAGCACAAGGTCGTAATCATGACGAATTATTTTTAAAATACCTCTATTTTTTTTAAATCTTAGTATCCTCTGTGTATACTAACAGTGACAGTCATGTAGAAATTAAAAACCGTGCCAACGCTTTAATATTTCTGTATTTGAATAAAATACCTTGAACTTCAATAGTGCAATGAAAAAAGGCGCTGATTTTAAAACAGTTTTATATTACTATACTATTGCGTGGAAAACCGGGAAGTTAAAAGAAGAGGCTATTGTCTACTAGTGGGAGACTTAATTAGGTTAATATAATAATAAGTGTCGTGTGGTTGCCAGGTTAGAATACTCGTAGTGCCACTCCATGCCTTCCCGTGAATCTCGTAAGAGGCGACAACGGGAACAAGGGCTTGTAGTACTGTCCTTAATACACTGGTATACATCCTAGCCTGTTTGTGCAAAATGTGGTTACAGAATTATCAAGAAGTCTATTTAGAGTTGGTATTTCTGTAGCTCTGCCTACCCCACTCTGGGAATGAAGGCGTGATGTTATGTATCTGTATGATAATGGTAGTAAAGCCCGTGCACGTGCGCCTAAAGATCATTCTGAAAATTCTGATCCTTTTTAATGACTACAATCTGACCAGGACCATGACCTGATCACAACCTCATTAATAAGAGGAGAGGATTGAATCTACTTTGGCAATTAAATCTGTGATACTGTTTATTTGTTAGAAGGGCAGAAATGTGTATTAACCAAAACCTTTCCCACATGTCTTGCCCAGGTTGTCCAAAAATCCAGGGACACCTTCAACCGCGGTGTGACGCGGCCGTTGGAATGGCGGCGGCAGCAACTGAAGAACCTCTTGCGCATGTACGAGGAGAACTACCATGTGATGGTGGATGCGCTGCACAAGGACCTGCGCCGGAGCAAGATGGAGGCTGTGCTGCTTGAGGTGGACTACCTCATTAATGACCTGAAGAGCATGCTGCACAACCTCGATGAGTGGGCCAAGCCGGAGCATGTAAGTGGATTAGTAGACTTAGTTTAATGTTTAACTTTTTTAGCTGTAGCCGTCATCGATGACAGCGTAAAATAAACCTAAGCCTCTTTGAGGAAGGTTGACATTAGCTATAATTTCTAGCTGTCACTAGCGTCGAAAAAGTTAAACATAGTGAAGACGCGGTTCGCTTTGTTGTTAGTGTTGCCTACGAAGCTAGCGGTCCCGGACTCGATTCCTAGCCCAGCGGGTGCTAGAACTGCAAGTGTGTCGTGACTTAATATGATTTCACTTCACACAATAAGCAAAAAACTTAAGTTTCAAAGGGAAAGGTTTTTCTAATAAACCTAATTAATTCGTACTGATGACATAGCCAAACAAAGTAATACCAAATGAAATGTATGCGAAATTGGCAGATTAACGTTTACAAATAAAGGTTGCTCTGTGATGTTGGTGACTTTGCAGAACAAGTTTATACTTTCAAATACATTTTTTTCAGGCTAAATAGTACTTAAAATGGTTAATTTTGTTTGTCTTTCTTCAAAATTAGTGTAAGACTTGCGCTCATCATACAAATATTTGCCAATGCTATAGCATCGTTGGCAGACTGCCAACCAGGAACGCGGCGACAAAACCATACTACCATTTCAGTAATGTTTTAGGACTGCCCCGAAATAAACCCAACAAAATGCAAATTAAATCAATGTCTTTACTTTGCACGTGCAAAAACTATCAGTACAACCGGTTGTATGCTAACAATAGAAATCGTAACAACTCCGGTACTTTGGACGTAATAATCTTAATTGTAGAGTCATGTTTCCTCTCCACTTTACTAACGAGCTGAGAAATAAGTTAGCAGTTATAAGACACAATACACGTTTTATTACAAATTTAACAACAATGAATGTATATGCCAAGTCATTCTCCTTATAATGTGGTAATTTATTAGACAAATTGTTTGATATTTAGCCTAAGGTGCTTTTTGTCGCGAGCGGGGGTTAAGAATTTACATTTTGCCAGTGTTTTTGTGAATAAGCCGGCTATTCAATAGTTAAGTAGAGTATTATAAACGGTAGAAATAAGCAAGGGAAATATCCCTCAATTGCTTGATTTTCCTAGCCTCGCACGGCGCAGCAGCTCTAAAAACTTGCTCTACTTGGCCGCTAGTTGTGAATCGCTCAAACATCCCTTTTTAATTGATCTATAATAATAGAGAGTACAGCACTGTCACGCAAGCAGATTGCTGGAACAATCCATTTGATAATTTCCTCTTTTCTCCGCCTCGCTTCAATGGAAACGCATCCTTACACAGCTCCCTAGGCTAACACAGTCTCGCTCCGCTCATTTCCTTGGAACAGTTGAATGCCACCCAGTAGGTAACCACAGATATGTGCTATTTTCATAAAGAATACGCTAATCAGCTTTAATATCGAGAACGTTGAACAAGGTACATCGAAATTCCGTAAGAGATTTCGACACGTGATTGTAATCAAACTGACTGTGCTATCATATATGTAGATACAATAACTAATCACCTAATCAAATAATGAAAATGGAGGGCTATGTGTCATTATTGTTATAAAAATTCTTGTTTTAATATATTTGCAGCTGTCGTATTATATTTTAATAGTGATCCCAACATTCTTTTCCTAACTTAGTTAATGATGACGATTTAATCAGTGTATTCTTTTAAAACACCATAGGTACATAGGCTCTCAACGTATTAAGACCATGTGTTGATACTGAAATTTCTTTTAAATGTTAAAAATATCTACTTACCTACTTCACGTGTAAGTGTCATACATAAAAAAGTTGAGAATCATTAAGAGTGCGCCGAGGCAACGATACGTAATTACGAAAAAATGCGTTCGTTTGATCGCCTGCTGCATTGTTTTTACTGAAGCTTTAGTTATGCAATTCATATGTAAGATATTTAAGGAATCACTCTATTTATCATATACTTTAGAAACACGATTACTTGTACTTCCCTCGATAGAAAACACATCCAAAGATACCTCTACATAACAAAATAAACACTTAGTACGGCGTAATTACTTCACGGAAGATCATCAGTTTTGGATTTACAACAAAACTACACGTCTTCTATATATTCTATACTTTAGATTTGAAAATGTGTTTTTATTTTACTAATATGAAGGAAATACCTAAATTCGCACGCGTTTCGTCCATTTTAGCCAGAGCCGTCACGTTTCCCCCATGTCCGCATTAGTCAGGCTTCGGCCGTCGGACGTGGAGGCTGTGTCGCTTGGTGGTTGGTTGCGTTTATCGCGATTTTTGTGATTATTCACTTTATTTTAAATGGGGAACAAACACAACCAAGAAAGGAAGAGAAGGGGTTGGCAAAAGCACAATGCTAAACGCTTGCGTGAAGAAATGAAGTTAGTTAAAATCGTAAACCTACTGATAGTGGAGTAGTTCTAAGAAACCTGATTTGACAGTTGTCAAAATGCCACGCTAAGGGAGGAGAAAATAAATCGGTAGCAACATAGACTGATTTTCGAGATGTATCGATTTGTATTACTAAGACTTTGTAATCGTTTAGTTGTAGTCTTGATGTTTTGGGCCAAAATTGGTTTATTTACACAAGTAATTTTCAACAACACGCGAAGTTCTTTCAATTAGTAGGTAGGTATATAAAAAATACACTTCTATGGTGAATATTTACCAAGATATAAAAGTAGTTTAGCTAAAAAAACACATTTACAGGCAAAACAAGCTTCTTAGAACGACCCGAGGTTTTTTTTACTATAATTAATTATATAATATTGTTACTTCTTGGGATGGTTTCAATATTTCTAGAGCAAGACATCTCCAGAAATCTGAATACAAAGAGAATACTCCGTAAGTATACTCAGTACCTAACAACTATATTTCAACAAATGAGTAAAATTGCAAAATTATTCATATTTTTTTATTTATAGGGTTAATGTTCCAGTTGTTGGCACTTCGCTACAAAGCGAAGAGTTAGGTACCTAATGAACCGGTGAGGTATGCGTAAAAATAGTAAGAGGTGTATAGGAGAACATTTTAATAAATTTAGTATGAATTTTCACATTATCTTTATATTTTTTCAATTTACAGAGTAAATGAATTGGTTGACATCGATTATAAAATTTACCACACAATGGAATTGTAAGTCCCAAATACGAATTATTTTTATAGAATGAGGATTACAAAATTTCATTCAAAAACTAATTCTGTTAATAAATAAATTATAGTTAAATCAAAACGTTCTGTTTTATTACAGGATGCCAATGGACCAAATTTTTTGTCTTTCAGTGGATGGAGAAATAGACAATGACATTGCTTACTCACACAGACAAAATAATGCCGTGAAGTAAAATCCGATATTGATTATTGTTGTTACTTATGTCCTAATATTTTTTTCTAAACATACCTGCGTACATTATTCATTACATTATATACATACAAACATTAAGTAGGAACTTCTAAATATGTGATTGATACAGCAGCTTTAAGTTTTTAGTTTTTTAAAACATCAATTTAATTTTATACTTTATAGTGATCAGAATCAGACATTGAAGTTTTTGCGGAAATAATCATGGATAAACATTCGTACAAACTAAGATCCTTTTTTTTAAAGACGGTTAAAATACCAAAACCTTCTCCTATGTGAAACAAATACTTTTCTGAAAACCGCATTAAAAACGGTTCAGCCAAACGTGAGATAATCGCGGACAAACATACATACATACATACAGGTCAAACTGAGAACTTCCTTTTCTTTGAAGTCAGTTATAAATAATATCTTGAAGAAAGGGTCCATGACTGGGATTTTTGCCCTACTCAGCCGTTCTTATTACTTTACATTAGGTATTGAGTTCACTTTATTTTGTGCTTAGAATATTGTCAATAAAGGTAATTAGGTTTTATTTCATTTCAATATACAGTCACATTAAATCACGGGGTTGTTGAGCCACCATAGAACTCTGTCCTAATGACAGCGTCAAGTCACGCAAAAGAAATTATTTACGTCAAAATTTACCGTCAACTTTCTATGAAAGGGTTCTCCCGGTAACCTTCGGAGAGGGAAGATGGCCGATTGGAAGATGTACGGCTTTTACTTATGATTTATTCTCTTTAGCCGAACAATTTGCCCAATAAATATTATAAATAACTTAACACTAGCTAAATACACCATAGATGTACAAACGACATTAATTAAAAATTATCTATCTATCTGTGAGTGGGTTCTAGAGTGGCTCAACAATCTCGTGATGTGACTGTACCTCAACAATACAAGTAATTCAATCCTACCTTACCTACCGACAGTAAACAACAAATTTAAAAAAAAATGTAGACTGAAAAAAGTTTTTAACTTCTTATAGTCAATATTTGAATAAAAGTATTCGGAATCGATTATGTTTTTTTATTTTGTAAACATTGGTAGCAACCTCCGCGCCTAGTGGATCGGCGCACGGCTCGTCCGGCGCGGCGCGCGGTTGGCGCATGGCTCCGGCTCGCTCCTTGCTGGTGTGCTATACGCACACATACACAGAGTGCATAAAATACCTAAAGTTAATGAGCGCAAAAAGCTCGGTGCCCCCTTAACTGAGTAAGGAACAGTGACTTTTGAAAACATTTCATAATCTCCGTGTATATCTTCTTATTTATTTAATCACTAGCGGCCCGCCAGCGGCTTCGCCCCGCAGCAAATTTCTGACTTTCCCGGAAATTATTCGAATTTTTCTCGCCGTAAAAACCATCCTTGGACTTCAACGAACATTTAAAAAAAAAGAATTGGTAAAATTGGTCCAGGCGTTGTTGAGTTATGTGCTTACCAACACATTTTGCGATTCATTTTTATATTATAGATTATGGCAATAAGACACGTATGTAATCAGAGATCTACTTTGGTCGATTTGAGTCACTTGGGTAGCTTGGTGTATATCTACCAATCTTAACGATCACAAAGACCGAATTCAGTAGAAGTATATACTTTCCGAAAACCTTCCGCTCTGCTTGTCTCTGAGCGGTAAGCACATCCTGTATGTTGTCACTTAAATATCTCGTTTTTAAATAGTCTGTAGACAACATGCTAATCGTCATGTTACTAGTTCAGGACTAGTAAAATATATCAAAATATCTAACAGTTCATAACGCTGACTTCATGCGAAGATTTATTATCAGTCCACAACAACAAATAATTGCTCAAATTGACTAAGAATAGTTTAATGAACTAGTATTGTGACATGCCTGTCTCAAGATACTTAAGAAATTACAGTTTTATCATGATAAAATAAAATAAGGGGACAATTTCACACCAATTGACTAAGTCTCAAACTCAGCTCTAGGCTTAATAGAAACTAAGACGCAACAAACAAACAACCTGCTTTTTAAAAACCATATAATTCCACCATATCACTAACATGAATTATTCCCTGCAGCCACCAAAAGGCTTCGTGAACATGCTGGACGAGGTGGTGATCTACAACGACCCGTACGGCGTGACGCTGGTCATCGGCGCGTGGAACTACCCGCTCCAGCTGCTGCTGCTGCCCATGGCTGGCGCCATCGCCGCCGGCAACACCGTCATCGTCAAGCCTAGCGAGCTGTCTGTTGCCTGCGCTAATTTCGTGGCCGAAGTGCTGCCCAAGTATTTGGACAATGTAAGTGCTATGACCGTGGCTACCTTGGTAATGGTAACACATAAGGAAGTCACTGTCATGTTATAATAATAACAGTATTCCTATTGTTATATATTCTATACTGGCTGTCCGTGTAAAAGTCGTTTATTGCTATTCCATTAGGAACCGTCCAATTTTTCAGAATAAAAAGTACCCTATGTCCTTCCCCAGGACTTAAACCACGGCGGTTTATCCGTCAAAGCGTAGACTATTACTAGCATTTGCCCGCGACTCCATCCGCGTAGCCATGCTGTGCTATCTATCGCTGGGCCCAATTAGTAGGCAGTATGGATTCGTTACTTATGTAAACTACTAGAGCAATTTTAGTGCATTTTAAAAGCACCGCAACACTGCACAGTTTATATGTGCAGGATTCATCAAGGTACACAAGCATTTCCAGTGCAACTGAGCGCTCGTGTAGTATGTAAGCGATGCCGGATTTGTCCACTGATTTCAATAGCGCGGGGTGCGCCGCGAGGCTCGCGTAGTGAATAGCAGGTTTAAGAGCAGGAGTTGTTCGCAGGACGCGGTGCAGGTGGTGGAGGGCGGGCCGGCGGAGACCACGGAGCTGCTGAAGCAACGCTTCGACTACATCTTCTACACGGGCGGCACGGCCGTCGGCAAGATCGTGCACGCCGCCGCCTCCAAGTACCTCACGCCCGTCACGCTAGAGCTGGGCGGCAAGAGGTATCATGTTCAAACTTGCCAAGATCCGGGCAGTGAGAGAGTCCCTAGGGTTTGCCAATCCATGATGAGGCTTCCATTGTTAATTCATCCTTACTACTTCTCAGAGTAAGATTATATCCTCAAAACATTATTATTTGAGGATCAACATTTATTTTTTCTTTTAATTAGGTAATTTCTGCAAAAGTTAAGCCAAGAATCTCATATCTGACATGTTATATCAAAAATCTAAATAACCTTAGTCACATACATATACAATAAAAGGTTGTAACCTCACTCGTTAAGTTCCTTAAGTGCCTTCCTACCTTCACATTATTATTGTCTGATCTGCTCAGTCTCGTTTCAAATGACATGCGTCTTTAAGCATGACGACATGACATATCTGCTAGCAAAAGCAAATGTTTAAACAAAACATAAATTATCCCGGTTATTATGTTTCAGTCCCGTGTACATCGACAACACGGCGAACATAGAGGTCACCGTGAAGCGCGTGCTGTGGGGCAAGTTCATCAATACCGGCCAGACCTGCATCGCGCCGGACTACATCCTCTGCTCCAAGGAGATCCAGGACAAGTTTGTGGAAATAGCCCGAAAGGTCCTCAAGGAGTGGTACGGGGAGGACCCGCAGAAGTCCCCCGATCTATGCAGGATCGTTAACAACAGACATTTTGGGTAAGGAATAGTATTTAAAACTAAACGTAAGAGACTTTTACTGTGACTTTAGTCAGATGATTGACCCTGACAAACCAGACCAACCACTAGTATGAGCATAGTGAAGCAGAGACCGTAATTGAACGAGTGTAACATTGAAACCCAAGCTATTAAAGAGAGGTTATATAATACGCGGTCAAGATGGTAATTGCAGCTTGTTACGAAAGAGCTTCACTTGGTGACATGTGGAACTACAATATCAGTGGCACCTCGTTAAGCAGAAATTTTGGCTAAAACTGTTTTTTTTTTTCAAAATCGCTGCGTCTTACTCTGGCGCTGAGGAAGGGTGACTGAACTGAACTGACTGTGTTGCATATTCCAGCCGTCTCCAAGCATTAGTCGATGCTAGCAAAGACAAAGTCGCCATCGGGGGTAACTACGATTCCCAGGAGCGGTTCATCGCCCCTACCATCCTCACCAACGTGTCAGCCTCCGACAAAATCATGGAGGACGAGATCTTCGGCCCCATCCTGCCCATCCTCACGGTCGAGAATGCGTATGAGGCCATCAAATTCATCAATGACAGGTGAGAACTCGATGAAGGGATATCTGGTTCATACACACTTTTAAAAACAAAAGTTGTCTCCTGTGGTCAACAGTTAAAAGCTTGTGTGCATATAACTTGTTTTTATATGATAGGTCTAAAGCAGTCCTCACGGTGTTTTTGCGGGAATGGGCTTAGCCAGAAAATTAGGCCTTAAAAAGTTAACTTTCGGTATGTCCACAGGAAAGACGATTTTTGGCTTTTGTTTTGTTATAACTTATACGTGGTTCTTGTGATATTTAAATGAATCAAAATATATTTTTTTAGAGAGTAGTAGGATAACTATTTAATTAATTGATTGTTGTTTTTTTTATTATTTTGGTGCCTTTTTTAATATATCTTTTCAAATAAGTATAAAATAAAATTGCGGTAAAGTTTTTTAAAAAGTTTGTGATACCTTGTTTCTTTTATTTACTGAACAATCATACGTGGCCATAATTATTAAACAATATAAACAAGAATCAAATATAAGATTATCCTCGTGTGTTTTTCTCTTTGTAAAGGGAGGTGTTATCATTAATTTAATAATGTGTGTGCGTTTTGTTTGCCCCTTTTCGGGTATGTCTTCATTTCAGTTTTTTTTGGCGTTAAAGTGGAGTCTTCAATGGTTTTCCATTTCATTATAATAATGGCGGATTTTCAATCATTTTCGAACAGCGCACGCGATATTACCAAACACGCGATGGCTTAATCTGAGTGTACCATAAATATTCAAGGGTAAATGTGACTGTTGGATTTCTAGTCATCGTATTAAATTATAGTGTAATGGGGAGTGTCCTTGGCGCTGGCTCGGATTACTTCCCAGTTCAGAGTTGCCGTGTATTAGATGATGGAGGTTTTTTAATTACTTGGCATTGCAATCAAATAACACGACTTCTAGATTTGTATCACAACAATAATTTTAATGGTTGACGATGTTTTTACTGTCATGCTTGCAATAAGTTATGAGTCCAACAAATATTCAACAAAATAGAACCAAGGTCATACGTGACAAAGTTATACAAGTCATTCATTAGTTCAAGGCAATTCTTGACAATGCTCGGTTTAGCTGAGGACAAACATATTTATTTATGGATTTTATAATGTATACAAATGCCATCAGAGCTGCCATCAATCACCCATTCATAAGGGCGTAATATGCATATTCTTTTGACGCACTTTTTACATAAGAATGATTATGCATATAAATTTACTAACAATCGTTAAAATGCGTTGTTACTTCTGTTTTGTAAAGCAAATCTTGTCAGTTTATTTTCCGATCGTTGACAAGCCATCATATTGTATTTTTATTTTTTTTGCCATTTTATAACAACGGCATGGAATCAATAAAACGAACTAAACAATAACATATGGAGGTTAGCAAAACTTAAGTCGCGCAGTACGTCTTCTTGTAAAAAGTTCGTTACGAAAGTGACGTACTGAACGATAAACGTGACAAATAAAGTTCTGCTAGCAGTATATTTGCACTCAGACGGTTGCACCTTAACACGGTCATTCATTGGACATCATTATGTCAAAAAAGCAATTGAAAAACAAAATGTAGTTTTATTTATTTTTGCATAGTAAATGATTTCCTATTAACATGCAATTTTACGGTAATTCGAAAACGTCAGTCTTCTTATTCATTAACATCATGTTTTACAATGACATAATAAAACATCCAAGTAATGTAATACCTAAACTTTTTTTATATTTTACTCCAGAGTGTCATATTTATTAAGTTTAATAAAGGCAAAGACAATTATATAAAATATGCCCTACAGGTCATCTTCCACATGTTAATCCATCAAGTGGAAAGATGCCTATTACATATCTCATTGTTCCGTCCAACATTTATCCATCAAGTGAAAAGCGCCATCCATGGTCTGGCCTCATCGAAAACTGCCGGTTTCAGGGAACATCCATTAGTGCTTTACGTGTTCAGCACGGAAAAGAACATTCAGAAGTTGTTCAGGGAACAGACTCGCTCGGGCAGTCTGGCTATCAACGACACGATCATGTTTTATGGCGGTAAGGACGGACGAGCACTGGCCAGCACGAAATGGTGGAAGGATTAACAATTAAAGAATGTGAAGTATTGATTACTTGAGGGGCGCCATCTACTTCGTCCGCGTAGAATTAGTTTCCCCCTAGTTATTCCGGTTAATTGGGGTCGATTTTCAGCAAATCCTTTCTTAGTGCACATGTTACGAAACTATTAGGAGAGCTCTAATCGGAAAAAATCGGGAAAACGGCGAATTCAAAGCGTACAAACTCATGGATATCCTCTATACCGAACAAGATTTACAAATCATGACATGTAACATACTTAGCGGACCTATAATCAAAACTGGTGTTATACAATATACTGTTTAATAGGACAGTTTAAAAAATATACTTCACGTTCTTTATTATTAAAAATTAGCAATGATTTTGTGCTGGTCAGCTGAATACTCGCGTTATGGTGATGGGTCGAGCAAATGCACTTTTTGTAAAAGTTTCTACTAAACTTGTTGTAGGCTAAAATCAAGGTGGCGTGATGTGTGGTGGCGGTGGTTATGGAATATTAAAGTAATTAGATGTCCCATTTAGATAACCTACAGTTCCTGTTATAATTTTCGATTTGCTAGGATTGTGACCAGTTCCTGTACTATTTATTATTTCATGTTACATTAAACAATAGTATCCTGTAATTTTCCTTCTTACCTGTATATAATCCTACTAAAGAGCGGAATTGGATGCCTAAATATTGCTGAGTGTTGCCAGAGGTTGTATACTATTAACCCCGCGTCTGTTAGAGGTGAAAAAAATACCTATTTCCAGTCTCTTCGGATTATGAAGTCCGAAAAAGTACGATAAAAAAAAAAAACAAAAAGATATCCAAATTTTGAGCACAGAGCTGTGTCACGACAGACGAGGGGTTAAAACCAGGCAAGTTTCAGTGAAAGTGACAAAGTTATAGGTCTGGCCCAGAAACCGCTCAGGTGATATTCGTACCTGGCAATTCCGCTCCTTAGCCGGTTATGTCTGTGGTGGTGGCCTGACCGCAACCTTTGCTCGTGTAGAGAGAAGCCGCTAACGATGTACGTGTTTACCACGAACAAGGACGTCGTGGCGACCATAGTCGACAGCACCAGCTGTGGCGGCATGTGTGTCAACGACACCATGATGCACATGGGAGGTATGGACGCTTTCATTTATCATCTATGCCATTAGAAAATAAATGAGCATTTTTATTCATGTACCTACTTTTAAATTAACAACAGCCGAAATATCAATATATTTTAGTCCTTATACTTAGATGGTTTACAATCGTAAAGAAGCTAATCAGATTCATCTAGTTTCTTATAAACTCCTACATACCAACTGACTGATGACTCGGCTTGTCACGCCGACACCAAAAACACGTTATTTTTTATGAAAAAATCCTTTCCAGAAGCTTTTTACCAAATATTACATAGGCTGGTAAGTAATATGGTCAGTTTTGTATTTAATAGCATGTAGCATGAATTATAAAATACACAATATTGTAGCTTATATCTAACCGCACGCCACACTACCCCGTTCACCAATGTCACTATGGGATCTCGCAATGTAGCCCACAGTGGCTACTAACCTACTATTATGTGTTGATTTGTAAAGCATGCATATGCACCAATAATTTCTTGAAAATGTACGTCTGTTGGTCTAGTTGCTCGGGTCCAGTGAGCTAGACAAGTTGTATTTTGCAAAGGTGGATTTTTGACTTATTCTGAATGAGTATGTGGATTTAGTTAGTGATTTTATACCGCTCAAGTGGATTGACGTGATTTTGTGCGATTGTCAATGGTTTTCCATACATCTTGTCAGTTTTCTACAGTCATTATTAGCTTTCGTAAATTGCAACTTGGCTAGACTTACTAGTTATTTTAATTTTTTCAATGCCAATAACAGCTGATTATTCACCGTAAGGACCTAAGGACACACTCAGTATTACGGAGTTCTATTTTGTAATTAAACTGTCACGGGTGAGTCCTTCATTGGCTTTGAAAAGGTCTCAAGTCCAGGTTTTCAAGATTTCGGATAGACCTGGAGCAGACTGCTTAAGTATTTGACTCTAATTGCACGAATAATTGCATTCCGGTGTTTTAAGCAACTTTAATTTGCGTTTAATACTTGAGTGTGATTGCGTATTTAAATATAGGTATAAATACGCGTTATATTAACATGAAACTCATAATTATATGCGGAAGTTGCAACCGCATTGGCAAGTCGCTCGACGCTCTTTCAAATCACCGATAAATTTCGTATTAAAGAAGCCAATTGTCAGATTTTTACATATTGATATTCTCAATAGTTTTTTTAACAGAACAAATTTAGCTTTGCTTATTTTGCAAAATTCTGATATAATGTCTCGAAGTAAAGATGCCCTTTATAAAACACTATATTTTTACTGTTATGTGAATAATTTATGTTAGCATTCCTTATACTCGACGGTCTCGCTTGTATTTAAGTTGTTCATGAAAAGTGCTGTATCCTCAGTTCATAAAAAAAACACTTGCTATATAATTCTAATGCATTTGTTTCCTCAGATTAGTCTAAATGGTCGTGATTTTGTACAATTACTAGTACTAGTAACTTGCACCTACTAACAATAGAATTACCACCTCTTTGGTGGCAATAATCGGGAAGCCAAGAATAGGTTTCGAAATAATGCTAAATGTTCCAGTTGAGACGCTGCCGTTCGGTGGCGTGGGCTACAGTGGCGTAGGTGCCTACCACGGCAAGGCCACCTTCGACACGTTCACGCACAAGAAGAGCTGCCTCATCAAGAACTTCTCGCCGCTCGGGGAGAAGCTGGCCTCGTGAGTATTGTCTCTCGGCTATGTACATTTGAGACGCTACCGTTAGGAAGCGTGGGGAATTGGGGGCTCGGGCTCCTACCTCAAGAAGATCTGTCTCTTCAAGAACTCTTTGCTCGGGGAGAAGCTGGCGAAAGCCTGGGAATGAGGGGCGCCGCCGCCTACCTCAAAAAGATCTGTCTCGGTTAAAAATCCATATTACCATCACAAATATATTTAATATCACTTTAATTAGTGCGTCAACTTGAATTTTAGACTTCAATATGTTATTTTAATTTGTATTTGATTTTATTTTGAAGAAAAATACCATAAAATTAGGTTGACGCAATTTAACCGAAATAAATATCGGTAAAATACATGGTTTGTCTCAATGGAATCATTACAAAAAATCCGGCCAAAAGTTAGTATACACGTCGCCCTCATCGCCTTAAGTTATGGTATAAAATGTCGGTGACCGTTCCAGCGGGCGCTACCCGCCGTACTCCGACAAGAAGCTGAACTTCATCACGGCCCTGATGCGCAAGCGCCACGGGCCCTCGTTCTCCGCGCTGCCCTACCTGCTCGCGTTCGCGCTCGGCGCCGGCCTCACCTACGGCATCGTCGCCTGGAACAAGGTAAAGAAGTGATCACTCGGTACATGCTAAACTATTGCCAATATCTAAACTTATTTGGTCACATGCTAAACCGACTAGAGGCCATTAAAACCATGAAAACGTCGTATTAACTCTGTATCTGTCGAAATAATTGAAATCATTTGAAAATAACAAAACATTGAATTTCACAAGTTGAAACATTTGAAAACTTACTGTCTATCTTCTGCAACTATGTATTATTTCTCAACACTGCTCGGAAATATGCAGCATGTTTGATCTGGTCAGAAAACATCACTTTTATGACAGACCATTTATGGACTCGTACACTAAAGTACACTTTATATGTCTCGTCCATAAATCGCGTTCTTTCTACCCTCGGCGACAACTAGTTCACTGTTATATTCCTATGCTTGCTTCCTACGCCGCGTATCCACCTAAAGCTCCAAATATTCCAATATCTTGGATGTTGAAAGTGACAGTAACTCATTCCTCGTAAGTGCTCTATAAATAGTGGATACGTGTCCTTAAGTTTACTCAAACTAGGCCTAGGAATTTTGTTATTAAGTATGTTACTGAAGGGAAAATCGTTATTTCTTTGAAAAAAATGATTTTCATAATTCTACAATGACCCCTAAATAAACTAAGTACTATTATTGTCTATTAAGTAAGTGGAATATGTATGTTGCTCGTTTAATAGTATGGGATAGGATATAAAGTATTACACCACTTATGGGCCATTCCTACAAAAGTCGTACCCCTATTTAAAATGATGGTAAAAAATAATTGTTGAGATAAACGAGAAATGATGATTGATATAAGTAGTAAATAATATATATTTTTAGAAAATAACATAATTCCACGTTATACTTCATCGGAATATATAATAATATTAATTTTATTAATTTTGGGGAAGGTAAGCGTTCCATTACGTTACCAAATTCTTATGCCAATAATAAATAACACAAACGAGCTATCATTTTATAATTGCTTTTATTAGAATTCTTATTATGTAAAGAAATGAATAGTTTTATAAAATCACACATTAATCATACTAAAAATTAACACGTCTTATTTTTATTTCCCTTACGTTACTACTAGCCAAAAACAAGTCATAATTTCCAGTATTTAGTGTGTTAAATAAGGCACAAACTTGAGATCAATTGTTATCAAAATTAGTAATCAATAAACCTTAATATATTTTTTATCACAATCATAGTTACAAAACTAATAAGCAGTTTAAATATAATTAAAAACGAGATTTTTGGCACGGGACAATACGGAATGGAAGAGTCCTCTCCGTGACTGGTAACTGAATATAATTATTAAGAAACCTTCACAATGCACCATAAAGCTTACATTGTTGTTTGTAACAGCAACGCAAGATTACTTTTAGTTAAGAAACAATCCACGTCAGCAAAAGTTGTCATTTTTACTTTCCGTATTTTTATTATTGCAAAGCTGAAAGCAAAACGCGTCAATTTTTCTTTTACATAATATAATATGACTACCTAGGTTATAACGTTTTACTAAGTCATACAAAAACTTCATACTAAATTATGTAGTTTTAGGTGTAAGTAGGTACTGTTTAATTTGTGTTTAATTATACCTACTACACCAAATAAAATAAAAGGCCAAGTTTATTTTAATCAACACATTAAGTGGTTTGTTACAAGAACAAAATTAAATTAATATCTATTAAGGATAACGTTTTGGTCACAACCAATAACAATATAAGCAGGTATACACACGGAATTTTGATAACAATAAGTACGTAACATTTATTCATTAATATTATTAATAATTAAGTTTCTGATATTATTTCTGAAGCGTAAAAAAGCTTGTGGCCCTTTTTTTATTTTGTATAGTAATCTATCACTAGTTAAGTAGGTATATTATAATTTTGCTAGTTGAGTCTAAAGAAGTATCTCAAAAATCTGTAAGAGTACATAAATAGATAGCTAATTATTTATTTAAACTAAGTCTGCATACTTCTTTACAATTCCATTCCGAAACTTTGTCGTTCCGCTTCTACGAAACCGCCATTTTGGTTTCGGAATAGAAGTCACGGATCGCTACTTTCGTTAGGTTTTAATAAAATAAATCGTTACCAGCTCTAATTTCAGTTAAATCAAACAAAAATACGTTAAGTCAAATTAATTTCCATTTGTTTAAAATTATCTATAAGCAATATTTAATCCAACTTACCTGAAATTTTGGTTTCGGAATACGGAAGCACAAAATGTGACGCTAGCGGTGCGACTACTTACGATCACTTGCTGTGCAAATCTGAGCGGGATAACAATATGGCTGCTATTGGTTCCTAGTCTAAAGTTGCCAGGCAAAATATCTAGTGGACTTGGAAGAATAAATACTTAAGTATAGCTTAGGAATAAGTGGTTTCGGAATGGAAAATTCCGCGAATTTCAAATTACGTCCCTGAATAAATTAATGAAATAAAAATATTTCCAAGGACATAAAAGCTAAATTAATCTAATAAAGGTGTAAAGTACACTTCAATCTAATAATTAATAAAGCCGACACATTTTTCCTTTTAACTGTTTTTGAAATAAAGCGCTTGGTACCTACAGAATCAGTGGTGGGACAGCGTAAAATCTCCAGTTTTATTTCACTAATTATTTTATAAAAAAATAAATTTGAACGCTAATTATATAATTCAAACATAAAGTTTATAATAAATATATACAGAATGATATAGTTTTTTTTTATTCTTGTAATAGTATTAGAAGGTGTTTAAAAAAAATGACAAATGTATGGGACAAGCAAAAAACGCGGGGTACAATTTTTGTAGGAATGGCCCTTATATCGTACCAAGTCATTTTGAAAGAGCTAGTCTTAAGTAATAATAAGTCAATAAGAGTTTCAATATTACGAAAACTTAGTGATCCCTTGTGGGTATGGGGTATTTAACTTGGTATAAGATAAAAATGTAATCCCCAATATTCCTAGTTTTGCAAAAATGTGCTCTAACATACCTATCTAAAGAAACACAGGTTGTAAAAAATCTGTCAGGCTAATACAAATTATAAAATGTTATTGGTAACTTAAATAATAAATATCTTTAAATTTAATTATTTGTTTTATTACGATTTGTCCCGCACTAGAATATCCATACGAAAAATATATACCACAACAAAATATTCCAATATAGTTGCTAGCAGTAAAGAAAAGCAAGAGTAACCCTATCTAATCCAACGATAAATTTTAAAAACGCCGGCTACGCTATATCAGAATACCTTGATAGTGAAGCCTTAAAAAATAGGCATCAGCTAAGAGACCGACTCTTAGAGGCGCGTAAAAACGGAAAACATGCGGTCATACGGAAAAATAAACTTTTTATCGACGGAGATGAATACATACCGAGCTCACGACAGGAACCAGTGCTAGAAAACTGTGATGCACCCACAGATAGTAATACTAATATTGCTGAGAAGCCAATAAAAAGGCTAAATCCGGCTATAAACAAGATTTACGACAATCAACTGGATAAGCCCTTTTTTCGTGAATAAATCTATGCCGAAGACAACCAATAATGCTGAATTTAAAATACTAGTGCAAAACGTCCAAAGCATTAAAAATAAAATTGAAGAACTCGAGTGTATACTACAAAAGAATGACTTTGAGGTGGCATGTCTCACGGAAACCTGGATCCCCATAGAGCAGAAGGATTTGATCCACATACGTAACTACAAGTTTGCCTCGGCACACTGCCGAGCCGATCGCAGAGGAGGCGGCGTAGCGATCCTTTTAAAAAAAGGAATTAAATTTAGTGAAAGGCAGGACATAGCTGACCTATCGATTGATAACATTATAGAGTGCTGTGCCATCGAGTTTGAACCTAACGTAATACTAATTGTTTTGTATAGAGTAAACCGCGAAATAGATACTTTTTTTGACATATTGTTAAAGATACTGTATAAGATTAAAGTAAAAGTAAATCACCATATCATTATAACAGGAGATTTTAACATAAACATGTTTACCAAATCAAATGAATACATTAAGTTACGTAATGTGATGTTAGAGCATAATCTATGCCAAATAATTAAGGATCCAACCCGAGAAACTGATAAGACTTCGACATGTATAGATCTTTTTTTTACCAATTTTAAAAGATTTAATGCTCTTGTGGTGGACTTGGGTCTATCGGACCATAAAAGCTTAACGTACTGTTATCAAAATGCTATGCACTCTCCTCCCAAAAATATCTACACTACCAAAAGACTATTTACCTCACGCAATCTAACATTGTTTCAACAAGAACTTCAGCGCACGAACTGGCATGACGTCATTACCATAGATGCAAATACAAATGTCAACTACAATTCATTCTCCAGTAAAATGCAGCAATTGCTTGACCTATGTATTCCAGCAAAAAGGATTAAACTTAAAACTGAAAATAGAAAAACCTGGCTAACAAATGGGTTAAAGAAGTCATGCAAGCATAAAAGGGCATTAAGATCTTTAGTTAACCAAACAAATAACAACATTCTAAAAAAACATTTTCAAATCTACTCAAAAATATTAAAAAAAAGTATTAAAATCTCTAACAGAATCAACTACATGCGAGAGGTAAATAAATCTTACAATAAAACTAAAACCATGTGGAAAATTGTGAATCAGGTTACTAGAGGTAAGCGTTGCGACGCTTGCTACACTAATACGACCCTTAAGCTAAACAGCTCGACAATAGATTGCCCTAACTCAGTCGCAAACCATTTTAATAAGCACTTCGCGTCGGTAGGAGAGGCGGCGGCCGCGCGGGCTGGCTGGCCGCGCGGCCGGCCCGTTATCAAACCTGCAGTCAACTCAATTTTTCTAAGCCGGGTTACAGAAAAAGAAGTCGGTGACATTATCCGAAACTTACCGAACAAACATAGTTTTGGCATTGACAATATACCATCCGTCTTAATAAAACACTGTAGGCACGAGCTTACACCTATATTAACATTATTAATTAATCAAACACTCACTACTTACAGCAGTGTTTCCAGACAAACTTAAACTAGCAATTATAAAACCCATACTTAAAAAAGGTGGCAAATCAGACAACCCCTGTCATTATCGACCCATCGCGCTTCTCCCGGTTTTATCAAAAATTTACGAAAAGGCTATCACTAACCGCTTAATCAATTTTTTAGAAAAATATAAACTCTTCGATAGTAACCAATATGGATTTCGTCAAAATTGTAGTACTACCCTCGCGGTTTATAATTATGTACAAGAAGTATTGGACTGCCTGAGGGAACAAAAACATGCCATTGGTATGTTACTCGACATGACAAAGGCATATGATACCGTATCACATAGCATCCTCTTGTCTAAGCTATACGGAGTGGGTATTCGCGGAGTTGCACTCACACTAATGCAATCTTACCTTAGAGACAGACAGCAGCTCGTACAAATAGATCACTTAGACAAACGGGTCGGCGAACTGTCAGCTGTTCGGTCGCAGGTGCGCGTCACTAACTGTTCTATTCCTCAAGGTAGCGTAATCGGTTGTGTACTTTTCTTAATATACATAAACGACCTACCCCAAGTGTCCGACACCACATGTGTTCTCTTTGCGGACGACGTATCCTTACTGTATAAATGCCCTAAAGATCACGATTTTAGTAGCGATATAAAGAATTCCTTTTATCAAATAAAAAAATGGTTATTGGACCACAATCTCGAACTTAATATGAGCAAAACAAAGCTTATGCAATTTAGACCGCATCAAAAATTACCATTAAATTTACATTCTGTTGTTAATGATATCGGTATTGGGGAAGTAACTGAGTTTAACCTATTAGGTATCACACTCGATACAAATATGAACTGGAAAAAACATGTCGAAGAAACCAAAAGCAAGCTATCACGGTTCATTTACGCTTTAGGTGTTCTAAAACGAAACACGCACAAGGAGTGTGCCCTGGCCGCCTACCACGGGCGCGCGTGCGCCTGGCTGCGGTACGGGCTCCTGCTGTGGGGCCACAGTGCTCACGCGAAAGATCTGTTCGTGCTGCAAAAGAAATGCCTGCGCATCATCCAAAACATACGCCAGACGGAGAGCTGCCGACCTCATTTCATCAAATTAAAACTGCTCACTCTCCCGTCTATGTATATTTTGGAGGCTGCTATATTTGTGAAGAAAAACCTGAATCTTTTCAATTTCGTAACAAGTAAAAGACGAAAGAATACAATAGCCCTTCCGGCGCCTAAAATGGATCTATACAAGAAAAGCCCTTACTATAGATGTATAAAAATCTATAACAAATTGCCGGATGTAGTAAAAACAGAAAATAAATTAAATGCTTTTTCTAATAAATTAAAAGCAATACTTATTGACAAATGTTATTATAATTGGAATGAATTTATGGCAGATGAGACCCTGGAACACTAACATGACATGTATTATTTTAAACCTATTGTTGACACCCGAGTAAAATTTAAATGACTTATTATTGTGCTGTGATATTTATTGTTTTTATATTATATCTCTTTTTATCAAAGTTGCATGCCCTCAATGATGTATTAGTTAATTTTAGCAGTGCATGCACTAACTCGCCTAATGATATATGATCTATTGTAATACCTAATTTTAAAATTATAATTAAATGTTTGCAATACCCTGACAGGGTCCCATGTACCTATCATCGTGTGTATCATGTGTGCAAATAAATAAATAAATAAATAAATAATTATTATTGATCAGCTAATACCAATACATCTTGTTAAAATACCAATACCAAAGCAGTATTAATATAATACTAAGTTTATGTAGTTGTTGTTGTCGTTGTAAGGCTTTACAGGGTAATTTTTAAAAGGTGCACAAATTTTAATATCTTGCTTCGCTATTGTTAATCAACAACATATGTTGCGTTATTTTTACTCTAGCTTGAAAAATATTAGAGATATTGTCGATTCAATGATTCCACTAACTTGACGATATTCATGGACCCTCTAATGCAGGGGTGCGAGGAGAGGGGAGTGTTGTTAAGTAAGTTAATATCTGAAATTTCAAATTTAGAATGTCAGTAGGAGAGGGGCTTGTTGTCTGATGAGCTGTACATGAAATTTCAAATTTCGAATATCAATACAGTTACGCATACGTACAGCTTGACAAACCATGTCGTAATTTCTAGTGTGACTTAGTGTCTACACGAAAAGGTAAAAGAGGGATAATTTGCAACAAAAAATAATAATATTGAACTCGTTTTACTGTCGTAATATATTATATTAACGATACAAAATCATATGTTAAACTTTGTGCACTGATAAAAGAATTACCCTGTATACAGATATTATGTTATTAATCGAAACAATCGCTTTGACGAGGAACGTAAGCATCTAAAATAATTTAAAGTCGGTGTCAATTGGAACGGGCAAAGATGTAAACAAGTTAGTTAGTATTATTTGATACATATAATAAGGCCTCCATTTTTCCTCCAGCGAGTATTTATTAAAAAGAATCGTTTCATTAATAGTTATTTAGTTAATCTTAAACTGAATAGGAAAGTAATGATAAAGTGTGCAGTACTGTGCAGTCGAAGTCGTAAATATGTTTACATGTTTAGTACCTTGTCACTTTCATTCGCTAAAACCTTTTCATATATTATATATTAAATCTTCTCAGTGAATAAAAGTGATAAGGTACTAATGTGTAGGTAAACACATTTATGACTTTGACTGTACAATATTAAAAAGGATAATCTATCGCAAGTGCGCTGTTTTGTTTGCCAACTGTTTCATATGTGTGAATAAGTATGTTTTTTTTATTATGTATGTACGTATGTAATCACTAAAACAATTGCATAAAAAAATGCAGATACAAAAGTAGGCGAACTTATCCCTTTGGGATCTCTTCCAGTTAACCTTTGGGCGAGTGAGTAAAAATAAATGTATCAAACAGTAAACCAATACTAAACATACAAAATACGACGAGAGGAAACAATAGAAACTACTTAATAACTTTTTCTAAAGCAACACGAAAATAATATAAATAAGCACATATTAAATCTAAATACAAAAGACATCAAACTACAGATACTAAAAATCTGAAAATAGAAATTTTGTTATTACTTGTTCATTTTTATGATTGTAGTACTTAACGGCTTCGGAACCCTACACTGAGCGTGGTCCGACATGCTCTTGCCCGGTTTTTTCGTGATTTGGACGTTGGTCCCACAATTAAAGTTGATGAGTATGACCTACAAACTAAGTCCCTAAAGTTTGTACAACCCTCTGCCGACCACCCCTGTATAAATAAATATAAATAAAATAGTCAATTATAAATTATTAGGAAAACAAAGGAGAAGACGAGTCAAGCCAGTACTTTCTTAATTTAATAAAATAATTGTTTTTATATCAGTATTCTCATTAGTTGTTTATTTAATATTTTTACTCTCGGAAATGTTTAAAGAGATATTTGTATGGCACTTATGGGTTAGGTAAGGTTTGTTCTATAACTATTATAACGATTCTGGAAAGAAACGGTTTTAGTTTAAAATGCATTTCTACCTTGGGAATAATAATTCGATCTTATGATAGGTAACCAAAACCTCACATGATCTTCTAAAGTATGTGATTGTAGAGTAATACTAATAATGATAAATGGGTTCGTTTGGTTTTGTGTAAATCCTTGTCCGTGTTAATTAAATTAACACCTAAATTAACACATGAAATACTATCAACCCAATAGATTCTTCACCCACCTTATAACGGTGTCACAGTGACATTATAAAACAACTTTTCACGTGGCACACAGGTAACAGGGCTGGGATTCTACACGGTAATAACGATATCGTATTCGACGTGTTTTAGAATCGTTTATGTCACAGTCGCCATTATTGTAAATGACATTTGAGTTATCAAAACGTTGACAATACGGAAACACGTCAAATACAATATCGTTTTTACCGTGTAGAATCTCCGCCCTGGGCTGGGTTTCTACACGGTAATACCACGTCAAACACGATAATTATCGTTATAACGCAGTTGAATAGAGGCCCAGGTAACAGTTGGTTCATGTTGCCAAATAGATACCGCTGCGCGATTATTTTATTCAAACTCTTGTATTGCCGTGCAAGTTGTTCTGCATTTTCGCTCGCTCTTATGCGGAAATTATGCAGTTTACATATATACATACCTTCACGGTTGACTCCCAGGTGCACCGGTTTAAATATAGGCACCTCTTTCGCTTCCTCTGCGATCGTCAAACTTTTCATACACGGTACATCGGTTACGTTTTATTTTTGCCCTTGTTCAATACATCGCGAATTCTATTTAATTATGAAAGAAATAAACAAATACATTTATTCGTGACATAGCAAAGAACGGATTGATACGCACATAAACGCCACGAAATGGTCCCAACTCAGCGAAATGCTGGTATTCAAGTCAGCGCTCGTCTTCCGTTGGAACCATCAGGTAAAACCACGGAAAGTTACACACACCTAAATATTTGAACACAAAACATAATTTACAAAAATATTTTTTTTAATTCATAAATTCGCACGCAATTTTACATGCCGCTTTAAATGGCAGAATGGGCAAAGGTCCTTTAGTAAAAAGATAAAAGATAAAATTTAACGCGTGCAATCTGAAATGGACGGATCGTGCATAGTGTTACTGTGCATGCTGCCGTGCGATTTCGAGCATCGTGCAATTTATTTACCCTTTCCTTGGCGATGTATCTTATAAGATACATACCATAACATTCACTTATTAATATATTTTTTTATTCTGTTTTATATTCTGAAGAGGTTTGAATTCACGATTTTTTTTATTTTGCCAAGAAAAGGGTTAAAATATTAAATCTTTATTCAAAGCACTTTACAGTTGCCATCTTGCCACTTAAAAATATTGTATAATCAGATGTATCTCCATTCTGCCAAAGTTACCGATAAAATAAATTTCTTAAGAGTATTGTGAACCGACGCTCAACTTAAAAACTTAAGCCAGGTCCCCGCCCCTGCCTTACTCTACATCAGTGGTTCTTACCCTTTTAGTCCTGGGGGACCATTTGACAAAAAACCGATATACCGTGGACCGTAGTTGGTTTATTGATTTGGAGGTAATATTCAGTACATAATTTTAGTAATATTCAGCTAGTCGCAGTGGGGCGTGTTACGCGCTCGGGTAATGTTGTGTCGACTCTTGTCACTTATTTATTGGCATGGCTCGCGGATCACTTGAGATGCTGGTCAGCGGACCACCAGTTAAGAACCACTGCTTTACATACAAATAGTCCAGGAGACGTCTGCCCTCTGGATTATTTGTATCTAAGGCCAATAGTAAATAGAAGAATAAGAATAGTATATATTGTGAAAGGTCAATAGATATTGTTTAAAGTGATGCCGGATAGGACAAAATCATAGGTACCTATATCTACACGTTCACAAAGATCTAACCTATTTTTTCTTTTTTTTCAGGCTGCCTCACAGGATTTGTAAGAGGTGACGTTCGGGACCGTCGCAAAAGGAAGAATACCAGGGAAATATTGTGATAATAATGTGTTATAAGAATTATATATTTACGTAATTAACTTAGGGCCGTATGTTATCCGCAAGTGTATTTCTCAATCAAAAGCATTTATTTTTTGTATTCTCTTTTTACTCACGTTCTATTTACAAATGTAGGTATATATTATTAAACAGATATGTATTTACATTTATATCTATTATTATTAAGTCACTTCTGTTAATTAATCGAAAGGTTTAAAAGTATATTTTTAAATAGTTGCCATGTTTCGTATTTTGTATAAGAAATATTAAGTCACTTTTTTACACATATTCTAGCAGCTGTTAGAGCTAAGTATTCCTGAAGATGATATTAAAGAAGCAAAGGTATCCAAGTTTCATATAAAAAATATAGGGGCCAATTTAACGGTTGCACGACATTTAGCACTATATACCAATTACATATTTAGGTATTTGACGTATTATTTGAAGATACGCGACTAAAATGTTCAGTCAAACTTAACACTATGGCATGGGTTTTGTGTTTGTGTACACGTGATGCAATTTAAATGTGGAATGCGAAAGCTAAAATAAACTGAAACATTCTTAGGGTCTGAAAGCTCGTACATTATTTATGTTTATGCGCACTATTTTTTATCCTTTGGGCATTCTAAAAATTTAATGATGGTGGGTCGTTGTAAAGGCTGTGTTTATATTGCTTGTATATTTTATGTGATATTGGTAGTTTTAAAATTAAAAACTGTTATTTGTTTGGGAATATATGTAATAAATAAAGTGCCTTTACTAAAAGTTTGTTTTATTCTACTATCTTTACCTACTGGGTGAACCAATTGTTAGTATTCTTCTGGTACTCCATTTCTTTGGTATCGTCTTATTTTAAAACTAACCTGCTGACGTACGGTGGAAAATCCTTACTAATATTATAAATGTGAAAGCGTGGATGTTTGTTACGCTTTCACGCAAAAACTACTTGACGAATCATCATGATCATGAAACTTTGTACACATATTCTGGGAGGTAGGTACTAGAAGTAGTAGCATAGGATACATTTTATTAAAAAATATATATACAGTGCTCGTCTCGCGAACTTAACGCGAGACGAGCACTGCGAGCGCCTTAGTTTTCGCGCTAAAACCGACAGCGGATGGATCACGGCGAGCGCGAGCGTTACATGTAATGCTTGTAATGCCGTACACACGCAGAATTCGTGTCACCTTACACGATGGGTTACATGACACGTTACACCCGTCTGGACCCGGCTTTAGAGACAATTAACTCGTTCATTTTCCAAACTTGTATATAAAAATTCGACGCTTAGGAACGACTTAATCGTGATTATGATTAACTAACTCTGAATGCAGATCTTAATTTTCTTAAAACTGCAATGGTATCGTGGGGGAAAATGCTGTTAACTTACCAATATGAAAAAAATAAGAAAAAAACACTGCCCTTTTCATTCAGCAGGCCTAGACAAGATGCATTCTGCGATCGTTAACGACCACAGAAATCAAAGATACCTCGTGAGTAAAGTTCGTTCATTAGTGAGTTGGTTTAAGTCAAATTTTTGAACCAGTTTCCGGTATTAAGACGGGCTGCAATTTGGTAAGCACCTATAATAATTTAATAGGTAAGTATTATGATAATCTATGAGCTGGTTCGATATTTAGCGTGATGGTCTTAGGTTCTTTGCTACATAACTTATATCCACCGAATTTCATCTTCTTGATGTGCGTAATTGAACACTGTACTGAAAAAAGCAGTCTCTTTTGAACTCTACTGCGATATACCGGTTTTACTTTTGATTCCACAAACGTTCTTCGTACCTGTGCTAAAAGGTAACGTAAACTTAAATTGTTAAAATTAACGGCTTAAGGTGCATCAACGCAAAATTAATCAAATTCTATTTATAACAATGATGAGGGCATTTAGTAGGTAGGTTGGGGTGCAGGTACACGTACCCGCGTGAAGGTCATGAGCTTTGGTGTTGTTATGAATGATTATTTATTATACGCCCGCGGATAGATAACGCTCATAGCAGCACTTCAATATGAATACACGTATCAGTAACTAAACTTTATATTCATACCTTAAGATCATGGCTGTGTTTCTTCAAAAAGCGTGGTAGCCCCGATTAGTCAAGTTAAGAACGTATTTTGTTTATATTATCGCATGAAGGCAGATAACAGGCGAACGTACAATTAAGAATTTAGGCGCTTAACGCAACAAGTGTGCGTAAGATACTCCAGAAAAAGTATTATATTATCTAAAGTGTATTTATTATGTGTGTCTAGCTTTCCTTTAAATCTAATCGCATGCTGCGTAAAACGTAGTTTAAAAATAAAACAAAATGTCAAATGGTGCAGTCATCAACTTTGGTTGTTGATATGGCAACTCTGTTGG
Organism: Acleris holmiana; assembly: GCA_949316455.1. Taxonomy (NCBI): domain Eukaryota; kingdom Metazoa; phylum Arthropoda; class Insecta; order Lepidoptera; family Tortricidae; genus Acleris; species Acleris holmiana. Next base: position 13,265,292 of record OX438779.1, read on the forward strand.
CTTATGTCATTGGTAAAATATATTTCGTGTCATAAATCGGTTGAAAACGTAATTTTAAGCTTAATTAAAAGATACAGGTATGTACTTCAATAACATTTGACTGAATATTTAGGTTTCTTTTGAAATAAAACTACTTTTATCAAGTAATCTATATTTTTTGCAATCGCAACACTGACTATACGAACGAAAGTGCTTGTGATGAGCAAAGACGATTAGTAGTGTCGATAAGCCAATATTCCGCAGAAATTAGCCAGAATCTTCAGGTATCTACAAAATAAAATAAATAACCACCCTCGCATGAGAGGGTACTATGTGGTGGTGCTGTTCTTCTTCCGCTAGTTCAGGTGCTTATTCACAATTGAGGGCTTGTCTGACTACTCCCTACCTATAATCCTATACGGCGGCCATATTTATAAGTCACTAAAGGCGTTGACGCTCACTCGTAATTATTTGCGTTGCGTTGTTTTACAGGACCGATGGCTGCGATACGCAAGAAATTAGTGATCGTCGGTGACGGCGCTTGCGGTAAAACATGCCTATTGATCGTGTTCAGCAAGGACCAATTCCCGGAAGTGTACGTGCCGACGGTGTTTGAAAACTACGTCGCCGACATTGAAGTGGACGGCAAACAGGTAGAGCTAGCGCTGTGGGATACGGCCGGGCAGGAGGACTACGACCGGCTGCGTCCGCTGTCCTACCCCGACACCGACGTCATCCTTATGTGCTTCAGCGTCGACTCGCCTGACTCGCTCGAAAACATCCCCGAGAAGTGGACTCCCGAGGTCAAGCACTTCTGCCCCAATGTGCCCATCATCCTGGTAGGCAACAAAAAAGACCTGCGCAATGATCCTGCCACCATCAATGAGCTACGCAAAATGAAGCAGGAACCTGTCAAGCCTCAGGAGGGCCGCGCAATGGCCGAGAAGATCAATGCGTTTGCATACCTCGAGTGCTCTGCCAAGAGCAAGGAGGGTGTGCGTGAGGTGTTTGAGACTGCAACCCGGGCTGCATTGCAAGTCAAGAAGAAGAAGAAGACCAGGTGTTCTCTGCTCTAATTGTGCCGTTGTTGGGAGACTCTGATTTATGAATGGTTCGCATACTGCCTGAACACTTACGTTGACGACGACCGCGGCGCGGCCGCAGCGGCCCCAGTCCTGCCGCTGCTCGCACATCCACTCAGTATTCGTGTGGCTACTCTTTCATAATTGGTACTTGTATATTTTATAGATTATCTATAAAGAGTAAGCATAAATGCCTTAACAAATGTAGTTCGGGGCAAACGTGGGCCCTCTGTCTATGGGCCTGCTGGAATTTTTCGTGCTATACTATCAAGTTATATAATCAAGTAGCATTTCTTCCTGATATAGATTTATTCCTCGACCAGCGTCCGTCTTGCTGAGACATTTGTTTAGTTTTGTATTTTGTATTTTAATTTTTCAATAAAATAGTTATGTATAATTGTGTAGGACGTTTATTTGACCAGGCGGCCCTGACTCTGTCGAGTGCCTGTCAGTGGTGGCGTCTCAGACGTCCCTTCAATCTGATCATTCTTCTGTAGGGCAGTTTTTGTAATCTAATTGTTTGTGTGAAATTTTAACTTCGGTATGATTACATTGCATGCTAATATAATTTATTAGTAATAAACGAACCCCATGTTTTAACAATTCTTTTCTAGACTCTTTTTGACTTTTATAAAAATTGAATATAGCATTTATGAATCCAAGGTGTTTAGGATGGGGAAATATTTAAGTTAAAATCGATCATCTATGTTATGTTTTATTAGTATTGTAAGTACAAAATTATCTTTCAAATATACATGAATTAACATAATTAGACTTCCTTTTATACTTTAAGATGATATTTTGGATTTACTCCAATTACAATTTTATTATCTAACTGGAAGGTTTCACTTTAGGGTTCCTTGACATTTTGAGTAGTTGAAGGGGGTTGTAGCGGCGGCGCGGAGCGGTGAGCAGGCCCCGGGGCCCGGCGGGCGCGCGGTGCGGGGCGAGCTGGCCGGCGGGCAGCGCGCCGGGCCCGGCCAGCTCGGGCGCCCAGGCCGCGTACAGCAGCGCGTCCGCGCGCGCCAGCGCCGCCGCCGGCGCCGGCGTCACCACGTAGCACAGCCCGCGCGAAGCGTCGATCCCGCGCACCAGCCCTGTGAGTGACACGCGCCCTATTAGTATTACTCTACTTATCACTATAATCCGTGTTTTATGGCTTTGTGTATGTGATAACACAAATATTTATGACTTCAGGGTCAATATATATTTTATAAGTAATTGTAGCTATTTTCTTTAAAAACCACTTGCAATCATTTCAAAAAGCAGTAGAGTACAGTGCAATAAGCATTGTGCTCGATCTAGACGTGTTTCGAGTTTAACCGACTTTGCACATTGTTTTGATCAGTTAGACTTGGTTTTACTATTATTTATAAACATGTTTTGCTAGATCCTGTGCAGTTATTTTATTTACTAAACTTTGGAATTATTTAAACTTGGTCTTGGCACAGGTTTTGCTTACGCAGATCATAACGACAGTGTATGACCTAGTTTACTTTTGATCAACTACTGCTTCGAATTGGTTTATAAGTAGCCAGTCAAATATATTTAATGTATGATCTTGGTTTACGTACGTAATATCATGAGTCAGATGTTATTATAATGAGTCATCTAATCAGGAAGTTCTTTTCGATTTGTCACAATTAGTTCACCTAGGTTTACTTATGATACTTAAAATTAGGTAGTTTTGCATAAAAGCGACACACAGAATCTTCTGGATCAGTCGTACATCCGGTGACCTTGACCTAGTGTTCTTAGGAAAGTCGATGTTATAAAATAGATGTCCAAGTGCTCGTCGCTGTACTAGTACTTGTCACCATACTTTGAATTGCGATAAATAAAATAAGATCAACCTTACTGTTTATCACCAACTCATTTTAGCGATGAGAAATGTGTCGACTTTTGATTTTTCACACGCCAATTTTAAAATATATATTTTATTTTTAATTTAAGGCACCTGACATTTACTCATACAATCCGATTGACTAACATTTTTGTTTATTTTGAGAAATTTCAAATTTCGGACGTCTACCTTACTCATCAATAAAAAGAGGGGTGGATTCCTAATACTTCATTATTCTTACTATGTTTACAAAATCCGTGGCGAAGAGAGGCTGGCACTATAATATTAATCTCGGTACAGCAAAAATCTTGGTAAATTTAGGGGACCCTTTACGTATATTCCCAAGTCATGGCACTCAAAAAAAGTGAATTTTATCATCAAATCCTCTGAATTGTTTTAAAGACATCCAGGAGATACTTATACTTATTATATCTCCTGAAATATATTTCTAAAGAGTTTTTATTGAAGAATAGCTATGATTTTTCATTTAGCTAGTGACAAAACTAACCGTGGCCAAAGCAATGCAACGGCTTATCAGCCAGGGTAAACATCTTGCCGGTGCTGTCGTCCCCGTGTCGGCATAGCGCGACTACTTTTCCATTGATCACTCTGTAGATGCTCTCTTTGTTTATCCTCACGTTAAGCGCTATGTACACGTCGCGTAGATCCACTCTGAAAATTAATTAGAATTGAAGTAAACAGAAGAGAAGTGCTCTACACTTGAAATAATTCTTAGGTGTAGATAAGAACCCAATAGGTAAGTAAATAGGGAAAATAGTCTAAGTAGGTATTCCGCCGCTTTAACCGCGCTACGTGCTCATTTTACCCATTATTACCCCAATCAGTAACTCCCCAACGCTTTCGCTAGAACTTGTAAGATATCAGACCGGTAAAAACAAACGCTATTATGTCAAATAAATCTTTCTAACAGATCGCGATTCCGAAGGCCATCCTACGTAAATAATATCTAAATGTTTGTGTTGGTAACATGTATGAATGAACGCTGGCTTATTGAAATTCTGTTGGTTAAAATTAGAAAGAGAATCCGGTGTACAATTAATGATGTCATCGCGGTAGTTGGATGACTGGTGATAAGACTAGGATTGATAAATAGTGTTCGTGCGCAGTGACTCACACCCGATTCCGAGACGTGAAAATATAACTCGTTACTCATTACTGGAAACAATGCAGGAACAATATCCGAGGCGCAGACGAAACAGTCGATATTTAAAGGACACATTTGCCACTGCGGTTCTTATTTTATAAGATACACGTAAACAGTTTTATAAACATGCAAGTTACTCTTCCACGTTCACCGGATTTTACGAATTTGCCTTGGGTAATGCTACTTCACATACGTAGTCATGAAGATAAAACAATTAACGATAAATTAATTCTACTATACGAACAAAACTCTACCAACTTGTGGGAACAAAAGTTTTCATCATTGTTAATTTATTAATAAAAATCGGCGTAATGGGCGTTTGAAAGCGAAAGTGTCGATTTTGGCAACATCCGTCATTGGATTTGGCTGCCGGTTTATGTTTTTAAATTAGCAATACTGATGAGTTAAGGATCAATTTCGAGACATTATGATAACCACTATTTATTAAAATGTAGAAGTATACTGTACTGGTATACCAAGAAAACCTATCCTTACTGGCGTTGGTACAACAAAAAACAACTTACTCATAAGGTACAATTTCTAACAAGAAATCCGACGCTGAAGGGTAAGTTTTCATAAGGCTACCAAAGTAGGCCAAGAAGTTGAGGTATCTCTCGTCTTTCGGCGATAGGGAGAAGTTGTTCCTCACAGCGCTATCCGGGCGTGATACAACGAAATCGTATTCCAAATCTTCTGGAAGGCTGATTGGGCTGAACAAATAATTTCTCTGGTACGTTTTACACAATTCCTTGACAGTGCCGGCGTTGAGGAAACGTTCAAATCTCTTTTTAGGATTTTTGGAATCTATTTGCAGCATGAACGTGGGCTGTAATAGCATTGTAATTAGCGCCATGAACCGCAGTCCCAAGGCGTTGCACATGCCCATTGTGTTGACGATCCACGGGAGGGCCCGGTATCGCGGCTCGCTGTGGCAATAATCCATTATTTCCCTGACCGCCGCCGCGTAGCGTCTCGTGTTATCCATTGTGTTAATAAGACCAATATTCAACATCCTGAAAGATTTTTTTTGGTTAACATGTACACTTATCCATAAGTAAACTGCCTCTAATAGTTCTATGAATATACCTAGTAATGTGATACCTACTCGTTAATGGCAGCGTAAGTATTTTGCTAGCGCGCGCAAAATGTTAAACAGAATTATGTTGCATTAAAATTACTAAAGGAGCCTTTGAAATATTTCGCGAAGTTATATTTGGATTGCTGCTCTGAATAGAATATCAAATACTTATCTCATAAATCTTATTTAACTAACTCCTGACAAAAAAAGATGGCATCGTAAGTAGCTCCCAATCGGATTTACCGAGCATAACGCAGTTTTTAGAATTGAAAGTTAGTTTAATCAGGATGTTTCTTTGCTAAGCTTCATCATGAGGAGTCTTTAAAGAGATATCAGCTCTGAAAGAACGGAGTCGCCATTATATCGGGTTTAGCTATTGTAATTGTTACTTTTTACATTTATTTGAGGTAAGCTGGACGTCTACAGTACCAATTTAGACATCGTCACATCCATGCCAAAGTCGCGAATCTGCACTTTGACTTCAAAATACAATGTCGGAAACGCCACTTGGTAAAATAGCGAATCTGCTATTCTATTTCGAATCGAAGTGCAGATTCGCGACTTTGGCATGGATGTGACGACATACTAAATAGGAGAATTATACCATATATACCATAGGCTAGTAGTTTATTCTTTAGGGGAGTAAACCACACGAGTTTAATAATCTGTACTTTTACTTTACCCCGTACCCTTACCGTGACCACAGAATAAGTAATAGTACAAGTACCGTGACTTACAGTTACGATACTCGCTAGAGATTTGAATGCTCTGTTCCTCTCACACTACTACAATACGGTGAGGGACAGAGCATTCGACTCTAGCGAGTACGGTAATTGCAACTCATGGTAAGGGTACTGGAGTGATATTGTATACGGCGTTATACTAGTTACAAATAAATAAATACATAAGTAACTAAGAAATTCTCGTAAAAGAACGAGCGCGTCATCAACCAGCAACATAAGTTTTTTTTTTTCTGTTTATTTTTGCGCGCCAAAGAAGTTACAGAAGGTGAAGACGCCCCGATTTGTAGGGTCCAATTTGCGTGCACGTTGAAGCGGTTTGATTGGCAACGTCATGTAGAATAAAAAAAAACTGGGTATAATGGATTTTCATACGATATTACTTTACTACCCTGTTAACCCTTTAATGTACATTTTTTATAATAAATCTGAAACTTTGGTAGAATACACACACTACAGTTTTTTTTTGTTGTGATTTTTGAGAAAGATAAAGCTTTATTTGTTCTCATACTTTACGAGTTACAAGACAGAAATATATTTGCCGCTGTCCGTCTACGACACATCTAAGCATTGAATTTGTATTGAATTTCATTAATTTACTATGGAAGTTCAATTTCAAATTAGTTATTTTTCTCAAATCCGCCTAAATTACCTCAGAAATAGGAGTGTTATGACTATCAGAAAAAACGAGCAAGAATATTTTTTATTTATAGACTTTTGTTCACATATCAGGACATGGCAAATTACCTCAAATCATGTCGAAAATCTACCATTATTAATAGAAGTAAATTTTACTACTTCTATTTGTGTTATTGTTTTAGTAGGTTTATAATTTCGGTTCAAAATACTTAAAAATAAAAAATAAAATCGGTCAAGCGCGAGTCGGACTCGCGGGGTTACTCTCAAAATTCCCTTTTCGCCAAAGGACCATTTCAGCTAGATGACATAAGAGTAAAATACACAGTCAGCAAAGAGTCAATTCAGCTGAATGACATGAAAGTAGAATACTCAGTCAGCAAAGTGTCAATTTAGCAGGACGTCACAGAATTGATTTGAACAAGTAGCCAAACGTTTGGAAATATAAATAGTCCGTGTGATTAGAATACCTAATTAACCGAAAGTAAAATTGGTTGATTGACATGAACATACATACATACATAACATCACGCCTTCATTCCCAGAGTGGGGTAGGCAGAGCTACAGAAATAGGTACCAACAACTCTAAAAAGACATGTTAATAATTCTGTAACCACATTTTGCACAAGTAGGCTGACATGAACATAGAAGGAGTTATTAGCAAAACCTCTGGAAATTAAAATAGTCCGTATAATTAGAATATTTAATTCGTCGAAAGCACAATTAGTTGACTGTCATGACCACAGAACGAGTGCCAGGGATTTAAATAATAGATAATAATTGGATTATGTGGAAAGGAGTTTGAAATTATCAGGTGTCATATCAACACTTGCCATTTAAAGATCCAGACGTTTTGCGAACGAGCTATTTGGCGTTTATGTCTATTTAGTAATTAAGATGTTTTGAGATACAAACGTTTCGCTACCGGGCCATTCAGCTTTTATGTCTATTAAGTAATAAAGACATTTCTAAGATAAAGACCTTTCGCTACTAGTGTATTTATAATTGTAACATTCTAAGATCCAGACGTTTTGCTAAAGATACATTTCGCGTTCATGTCTATATAGCAACAAAGTCATTACACAATCCAGACGTATGAGCTATATTGTCAACTGGCGAAAAGGGAATTTCGAGAGTAACCCGACTCGCGCACCGAGGGTTCCGTACAAACTTATATAAGAATGTAAAATTGTATTGAGGGACGAACTTGACTTTGCCGTTGAATAACTGTTGTCTCCATACATCGACATAGGTCGCGATTAGTTTACCAATTTATAAAAGTTTGCAATCGTAAATTGTTTTTTTTTTTGTGATATAGCTTTTTTTTTTCCTCTATCTGTGCTATAAGACGTTGCTTCGCACCAAATTTCAAAATTCTAAATCGACTGGAAGTACCCTTTAGGTTTTGATTCCAACAAAGTGATCCTATAAGGGTTCCACTTTTTCCTTTCGAGGTGCGGAACCCTAAAAACTGTGTTTCATTGTTAATAAATTAAAATGTACATTGCCGTTAACCACTACAGGGTTAACAGGGCAGTTACGAAATTCCATTAAATATAACTACCCAGATTTTTGAGGTTTAAATGAACGGCTTTCGGGTGAGGACACAAAAGTTGGACCACAGTTAACACGTTCTCTGTCCGGGTGCCCCCAATGTGGGGTCATGAACCTTTTTTTCAGGAGTCCGCGCTTCCACTATGGGGTCGTATTCCCATACTGAATGGACATGAAACTGTCAGTTGGACTGGTGACATGGTCAGATCGTTTTGTTTGGGGACAGTGAACGCAGTGAACAACGAAGGCGAAAAATGTTGCTCTTTGCGACGAAAATACCCTAAAATAATTGTATGGCTAATTTTCTTCACACAACGGGAAATATTTATAGAAAAATTTATTACGTAAGTTAAGCATGCCCAACCTAACAGAGACTCTATGTTCCTCCACTGTATGTAGTTTTTTAACCTTACCCTTTTATGCCTTTTTTATTAGGGTACTTACTAAGAAAGTGGCGTATAAACTGTATAAAGATTATGTTAAACTAGCGACCCGCCCTCGCTTCGCTCCGGATTAAAGTATTATACATATAAACCTTCCTCATCAATCACTATCTATTAAAAAAAACCGCATCAAAATCCGTTGCGTAGTTTTAAAGATTTAAGCATACATAGGGATATAGGGACAGAAAAAGCGACTTTGTTTTATACTATGGGCCTCTATTCAGGTGCGTTAAAACGATATCGTGTTTGACACGTTTAAGAATCGTTTATGTCACAGTCGCCATTATTGTAAATGACATAAGAGTGAGTTATCAAAACGTTGACAATACGGAAACAGGTCAAAAACGATATCGTTATAACGCAGTTGAATAGAGGCCCTGTAGTGATGTTAGTATTGCAGAGTGGAAGGACTTTGGCATTATACCTCTATGCTTTAATGTTGGTACACTTGACGTGGTTGGTTGATTGGAACAAATGCGTTATGGTTTATTTCCACCAATTTTCTCTTAATTTAATCTGTAGGTTGATACACTCTATTTGTAACTAAAACCAATTACTCTATGAGTGTTTAATAAATAACAATTAAATAAATAATAATCTCACAAAAGGCTTCAGTCACCATCAGATATATTAAAATAAATATATAAATATTAGATATAAAGCGCTCTGAACGCCACTCCATTGTCAGAGTGCATGTTCAGATATTTATGAGCACCCTGAAGAGTACAGATATATTTGATGGTGGCGACTGTACCGCCATCAAATATATCTGTACTCTTCAGGGTACAAGAACATAACTTAAAAAAAACTGGATACTACCTAGTCAAAGTCAATGATCATAGGTATGTTGATCGTTGACTTGTATAGATAAATATATGGTTCGTTTCGACTATCGTACACATTGGACATCAACATTAGAAGAGTACCTACATCATTATATAAAACACTGGGTTATCTAAGTGACAGTCCACCTCACAAGGAGGTGCTGATGGATACGGCTATTCATTAACACAACTATTGTTATTTTTACGCATCATACTTTTCTTTTTGACCCTGGGAAAGGTCCGACCACCACTAAATACATACATACAAACCCCCGTATTTATAGACACGAAAAGTAATCACTTGAGTAATAGTAATGTCAAAAGTCATAGTAAAATCGTTTCTTAAGTACTTTTGCTTCAACTTTTCGTGTCTATAAATACGGGTGTAAGTTATCCGTGGGCTGTCAAGTGGGAGATGCTAAAAGCACCGTACATCCTATTTAGTAGGCGAAGGTACTGGGTAAGGCGTGTGAAATCACTACAACTACTATACCCAAGTCATGTTATAGGCCAAATAATAAATGCCCATTACCGTTCAGGCACTTTTAAATGTGTAAAGGCAGGCCCAAGTAGTGGTTCCGTCACAACTGTAGCGGATACATTTCCAGCAACAGTAAACTCGCACTGTCCGGGGTCCAAGTCGATCAGCAGAACTGGCCCGGCTGCCAGCAGCTTGTTCACATAGTAGCGGATGAAAGTAGACTTCCCAGATCCTTTGCCACCGCAAACAATCCCCCGACTCTGAGGTTCTGCAAAAAAACTTTGTAAATTCTGATGTTTCCTATAGGATACATAAGTCAAGTCAATCTAAGTAAAACAATGTTGAATAGGAAAATAGTTTATATTCCTTTGTTTCAAATTTAAAAGCAATACAAATTAACAATTTGTTAAAAATCCACAAACAGTCTTTTTGAGCGTATGCAAACTGATAGAGCTGGGTGGGCCCTGGAACTTCCCACATCTATAGACGCGGAAACAGCTTAAACTCATGTGTACGGTCTTTGTTGCTCTTATACTTAAACCGATTTTTCGTCGATAGATTCAGGGAGACCCCATAAACTTTGGTCAGCCTCACAAGGATAATGCAAAATTGATACCTCTCTCACTCTTGTACCTTCACTCTAACAATGAGTACAAGTGGTGTGAAGGGTGTTAGAGGGAAGAATATCAAACTATTAGATTAAATAAATAGCACCCTACCCTCCTGAAAAATCAGGAGGGTAACTTTCTCTTACAGCAAGATCACTTAAAAGTTCATCAACTCCAGAATTTATCAATCTCGTAAACAGATTTTCTTGCTGCAGTTGCCCCGTGAGTGAGGTGTTCTACCATTAAGATACTTTAGGATGGTGGCATATAACATTTAAGCTTCTGGGGCACGAAATATTGCAGTCCACAGTGGTATTCAAAAAGTTAAAACTCATCTTGTTAGTCTATTTCTAAATAAATGTGGAATAAAAACAAAAGCTGATTTTGCAAAGATGGTTTGGCAATTTATTAGAAGGATGTCATATTTTAAGAGCTATTTAAACAGTTGGTGGAAAATTGAAAGAGCAGTTGAAAATAATAGTGAATGCAACTTACTAGATCCATATTTCAAAACTTGATTCCAACTTATGTTCTCTTCTAAACTTTTCCAAGGCTTCATTAGATAAAGTGAGCATCCCAAGAATTCAGAGGCTTTTCTAAAACAACCATCTACATTCTTGTTTGTTTTAGTAAACAGGTCTGTAACATTAAAGTTGTTCTCGACAAACTGGATCACTCTGTCATTTAGAGGTTGCAATTGGATAACACTGTCATGTGCTCCGAATGTTGTAACTATTTCTTCAGCAGTAGCTACAGAGAGACCAGAACCTGTAAGCTTCCCGAATAGACCATAACTACCTTTGTCATGGTCCACAGTCCTTAAATATTGTGCACAATTGTAATTGGGAGCATATAAATTATATTTTTCATCTTTCAGAGCAAAGCCACCTACATCCACTGCCCCAGATAGTAAAGTAACTCTTAATTTCCCATGGATGTATATCTCAGCAGGATGTTTTAGTACCAGTACACAGCAATTTTTACCAAAAAATATTTGTGCTGGGTTTATAAATTTGGTGTCTATAGATTCTGTAGACATCTCTCTTTGGAAAGTATGGTTTGGCTGTAGTGTGTCATCATAGCAGGTCATGCTTTCTTCAATTGGGTCTATGGGCTCGGTGTTTACTTCACTTCCTAGTTCAGGCAACAAACTATCAAATCCTTCATTAAACTCGCTGTCGTGCAGGTCCCCTGTTGAAAATATACCTGCTGACTTGTTAGTAGCAAATAAATTCTGACTCTCTGAAGGCGTCCTTATGGTACGATACTTGTACTCTCCTATAACTTCACTAAAACTCTGATTTGGCATGTCACTTGCCGTAACAGATACAAATGAAGGTGATAATACATTTGTGTAGTTAAAATGGCTCTCAGAACATCTATCAGATTCAGATTCAGAATGAAGTTCAACACTTGAGTAGTCACTTCCCATATGACTAGAACCTTCATCAGGTTCTGCCTTCTTCTCAGATGCTCTTTTCCTTTCTTTACTTTTAGAAGATTGTTTCAGTTTTATCTTCTTTAATATTTTGGATGCTAACCTACCATCATAGTCAAACGGCTCATTTTCACTGGATTCATTTGAAGATGGATCCTCCGAGGTACTAGTCATTGAAAAATGGTCATCACTTGGTCCCGAGGAGTAGTCATTTCCTCGAATTATTAGTGAAGTGTCTTCAGAAAGGGACTGAATGTCGTCATTAAGATCAGATAGTGAAACATCACTGGACTTTGTATCACTGACATTGTCATTAAAACTTCTATCTAAATTAAGAGACTTGTGTACCGACCCATCAACACAGTCATTAGAACTCCTGTCAGGATCGATAATGCTAATAATTTGCCGCGTGCTGTTCCCTTCGCTACTGGACGCAGTCAAGTTTAAGTCGGAAAAACCACTTACTGATGTCGAGTCGTCGTCTTCGTTCTCTACATTTGCGGCGTTTCTAATAAGTTCATTATTATTTTGTTTGTATCCGTGCAACATTTGCTTTAATTGTTTCTTCATGGGGCTGTCGGTGTCGTTACTTTTTTTTACGACATGCGCTCTTTCAAAAAACTCCATAGCAATAATCAATAATGAAATGCAACGCTGTTTCTTAAATACAGAACTTTATAAATGAAAAATCCCTGTTTTGGGTCTTACAAGAATAGTGTATTACTATTAAAATTATTTAGCTATTATATTCATTAAACGAACAAAATTATAAAAACGCGGTCGTCTTAGTATTATTGATGTTATAACTGACATGTGTCAGGAATGTCAGGATCAGATTATGTCAAACGCAACGAGGACCCATGCGCACGTGTGTTCGGCACAGCACTGACAGCACATCGCATTACGGCCCGCTTAACCACAGATTAGAAGGTATGTCTAAAGACGCTTAACTAAGAAAATCACTTCGGAACTTCTAATTTTTTTTGGGCTAAATTTCACATAACTTTTAAGGTGTAGGACTCTTGTGCTTCCAATCAAATTTCATCTGCATTATCAGCCGATGTTACACTTGTACGATTAATTTAGCTCTCATTCACCAGACGTTTTATCAATGCGCGTTCAGTGTCTTTAAGGGTCACTGGCAGCAAAAGTTTAAATTTATTTTTAAAATACGTTTAACTCTTGAACCATATACAGGTAATTTTTTAATAGGTGCACAAATTTTAATATTTGCTTCGCTATTGTTAGCAATAACATGTAGTGTTATTTTTACTCTAGCTTGAAAAATATAAGAAATATTGCCGATTCAATGATTCCACTAACTTAACAATATTCATGGACCCTCTAATGCAGGGGTGCGAGGAGAGGAGTGCTGTTAACATCGACATACTAACCAATAGACGCCGCGTCCCACACAGATTAGAAGGTATGTGGCGTCCCATACAAAATTCTCTTCGAAGAATTAGCCAATGATAAAGAAATAGAATGGATCTGACATACCTACAGAATAAACGTGCCTACCTAAACTACCATAGCAAACATAAAATGGCGGACTGTCACATGTTTAAGTGCTGCCCCGATTCGATAGTAATAATAAAGTTATCGATAAACAAACCATATTATGGATGGGAGGTTCTCAACTCGTCTGTTCTGTACGTTCAGTACTTCGCAAGTCCTGTATAAAGATGCAGTAGCAGTGGGATACCTGAAGGGCTTGCAAAACGTCGTCTTGAGCACAACCAGCACGGTGGGCCCTTTCCACCGTAAAGGAAAGGAAAGGTCGGAAATGGTCCCATAGAAAAGTTGGAGTGATCTGATGATGGAATCCATGAGTTAACGACGGAACTCCTCAAAAATTGCGGACATATTTTGCTATTTTCAGCATTTGCATACCAAAAGCTTTAGGCTAGGTTCACATGAACGCGTGGTTGACGCGGCGCGCGGTACGAGATTCTAACAAAGTAGTGCTATCGTATACATGACCGCGCGTGCCGCCATGCATCGCAGGCAGGATCTTGACACGAGCTGCCTGTTATTTCAACGCTACGGCCGCGCGTTGAAGCGCGTTCGTGTCAACCTAGCTTCTTTATTTCGTAAGTGGAACCGATGAGGAAGACTAGAGATGAAGTATTTCACGGGTTCAGGAGGTAAATATAGTTCGAGTGAGTTAATATAATTAAAAGTACAAAGCAACAAAAGTATAATTTCTTTCTTAGTTATTCCTTTCATAAAAAAGACTCATTAAGCTCTCTTAATGATACAATACAAGAATCATAAAAAGCAACAAAAATATTAACAATAAATATTTTTGTTTTTATTCAAAACAGTACCACAGCGTGAGAGTGCCAATAATCTTAAATAATCGTGTATTACAAGTCTTTAACTCCTTCATTTTTTACAAATATGACTTGTTATATTATCAGACCGTAACTAATATCCGCTCTTACCGGGATTTGAACTCAGGACTGTTGGTTTCATGGGCAGGGTCACTGTCAACCAGGGACCGGAACCGGTTTCCGTTAAATACGCTTTTGATCGGGTTATTCGATAGGGTTGATTTTAAAAACCCCATCAGTGCGGCAAGCGTATCGTTGGCTAGCCGCAATTAAAGGGTTATCCATTGATACGATAGATTTGGCTTTCCACTGGCAATCTTACCGGTATCAAAAACCCTTAATACGCTTGCCACTATTAAAGGGGTTTTGATAGATGTCAAGATATTTCAATCTCTGCGCCACATTCCTACAACTTATTATTGCACAACCTAACAATAGAACGGTAAGCGGTCGGTAGGCGCACGTGGCGACATTTAGATGCAAGCGGGCCTAAGAGACAGTAATCAATAGAATTAACCCGACCCTATTGATACGCTGTTTCTTCCAGCTGCAAACACCCTATCGGACAACAAGCGCAATGGAAACGGTAACCTTATTCGAAAAGGTAGCCATATCGATACGGCATCACAATCGATAGGGCTATCCGTTGTACGGGTAGCCCAGTGATAGGCTTTTGAATCGAAAGCGCTTAACGAATAAAGCGGTTTTCCGGTCCTTGCTATCAACTAGGTTAACGTGTCGTCAAGTAAACAAATAAAAATATTTGCTGCTGTCTTAGATGATTTTTAGTAGGTATAAAACTTTAGTCATTACTCATTTCGGAATAATATTATTTTATTTAAATAATTTCGGAATGAAACTTTCTCAGTATACTTTTTCCCAAAATCCTTAAAAATAGTAATCCATGATGAAAGATGGTTTTTTGCTTTCTTTGGCATATTCCATATACGTTCTATATGATACAATTACAAAAAAGCATGTTATTTTAAAATTAAGTTATTTTCGATATTTTAAGAACAACCCTAGCTGTCAAATTCTCCAGCTTGTTTACTTTCAAAATATTGTAAATAGAAGGCAAATCGTGTTATAATCTTGAACTAATCTTGATCTATGGATTAATATTAAGTCCCCCAATAATGACAAAACTGACCAATATTTTAACAAAAACTTAAACTTACCGATGAAATGTTCAATATTTCTGATTTTAAGAGACATTACGATAAAGTTTATCTTTCAATCCATGTGTAACTTTTGGCAATATATAATACGGAAAACAAGATATTAATATTTTTAAGTGAATTCGGCACAGTTGACACATCAGATACTTATGACAAGCTAATTCAACATGGCTGACTTTAGGCACGTTAGGTATTTGTATGAACGTCAAATTATAAATGTTGCCATTATTACACTGGCTGACGTACTGTCATCTCTTTTTACTTAGGAACATAGAACTAAGTTAAAAAGAGATAACATTATTCTTGAGTGTTCGATGTCGGAATGCATAGTATTTACATAACTGATTATTTGTATATGTCAACGTGTCATATCCATTCACTACTTTATCTATGGTCATTTTATGTTTGCTATGGTAGTTTAGGTAGAGTCTGTCAAGCGAAAGCTGTCCCAGAGAAACAGCGACAATTTCAAAAACCTGCAGCTGTTTACACTGACTGTACACCGAATAAACGGAGTTGATACCCCAACACTGATGTGAAAAGATCAGGAAATAAAATAGTATCAACTCCGTTTATTCAGTGTACAGAGTCAGTGTAAACAGCTGCAGGTTTTTGAAATTGCCGCTGTTTCTCTGGGACAGCTTTCGTTTGACAGACTCTAGGCACGTTTATTCTGCAGGTATGTCACATCCATTCTCTTCCTTTGTATATGTTCCTCTTTTTGTTTTCATCTAAGAACATAGCATCCGCGTCGCAATATTGAGAGGGCCTCTATTCAACTTGGTAAAACAATGTTGCCTTTGACTTGTTATCGTATTGTCAACGTTACGACAGCTTTTATTCGCATGACAGTAATGGCGGTCGAGTTAAAAATAATACCATAACCACGTCGGCGGACGGCGGCGACAATGCATTAAAATAGCCTTCGCTGTCATAACTAGTACTAGTAGTAGCATGCTTCTACACATTTGCGATGCCACTAGTCGGTCAATATAGAGATCAGAGGTTGGGCCTGCTCGTGATAATGCTAACATGATTTAAAGTTTTATGCATGATTTGCTGTGCCACTTAAGAATAAGGAATTATCTCGTGTCTGTCGACACGTCCCTCTTTTTTGCCAATAACACTGCCTAGTCGCATAAATGCTGCAAACACTTCCTTGAACTCTAATGTTAAGATGTAGCTGCGGTGTGTTCTAGACGCCGTATTAGTTCCTTGGCGCATTCCTCGTGAGAATTTTAATCTACCAGCAGGGAAACAGAGTTCATTTACCTTTGCTTTTAAATACCATTTTCAATTATAAAATAAATTAATATTCTCCTTAAAGTTAAATTGCCTTGATAATGTACTATCAGCCCAATGGAACCCCGACCCCATATAACTGCGAGACAGTGAAGTTATCATTCAAGTCATAAAAATTGTCAAACAAATTGTTTTATAATGTCACAGTAACACCGTTCTATTTCAGTACATACAGTTAGTTGCAAAACTGAGTCAATATTAGCACCTTAGTAGAATGTTAATAAGTCGATGACAATCAAAGCAATTTTCAAATGCTTAGTACAGAATAGTTATCCTTGAAGTAAGCTACAAAACTGCTGTATAAATAATTTATTTGTCATTTATAGTTTTTTAAAGATTTTGAACCAAAAACTGTAAAAAATCAATTTATGTTTTATACTAGTAATTTAGTTTTCTCTATGGCAACCCCAAATAAGAAAACTATTTAAAATAGAGACTTCCATTCTTTTTAAAATGAGGTATCAACTGCTTGAATCAGGGACGTAGTTTTCTAGTTATTGCAGAATTTTAATCCCCTACCATAGTGAACTAACAACCAGTTTGTATGGCTAATTCGTCTCGGTGCAAAAGTGAACCGTGCACCGAACTAATGTTGCCAATAACTGCCACCAAAAGTATGTCCGATTTGAATAATTTTGTACTTATTTTAAAAAGGCTAAATTTCTTTAGTTTTATCAGTGTCCTTATTTTGGGTTGCCACAGAGAAAATTAAAATATTAGACAAATAAAAAAAGTTAATTTCAACAGTTTTTACGATAAAATTACTTAAAAAGTGTAAATGACAGGTAAATCATTTGGTAGGAGTATTTGTAGCAAATTTCAAGGAGTACTTGTCGTATTAAACATTTAAAAATACCTTTAACTATCATCAACTTATTTACATTCTACTAAGGTGCTAATATTGACTCAGTTTTGCAACTAACTGTATATTAAAATAAGGCACAGCGAATGCATGCCTTACATATTGAATTATTATTTAACCCCTCGTGTGCGGGAGGTGAAAAAAAAAACAAGTTCTAGTCTCTTCGGATTACAATAAGCCCGAAAAAATAAAAATGAAAAAAATACAAAAATATATCCAAATTTTGTGAGCAGATCTGCTCCTAAGCATATGAAAGGTTAAGTTAACCCGCTTCAATAATGTATTATCAATGGTAATAGTAGAGATTATAAAACAAAACTAGCTACACTGATAAATCAAAATGTCAGTAACTTTCAAATTATTTCACAATTGAAAGGAAACAACACTTATTTTGGATTTTGTGAGTTTTCGTGCAACTTCGTTTAGAACTATGGTGAACTTTCTTCTTTAATGTAGCTGTTTTTCACGTTACGTTGAGCCTGATAACTCAGTTTTAGTTTTTAATAGATCATGGACCATAGATCATAATGATTGATGATTGACTCAATCAATTGACACGTGTAGGGGCAGAACCTGTTTCAATCAGATTGTACAAAAAGACGATTGCGCAAACATTTTGTAGGTCTGTGGGGGGCCTAAGACAAAGTCTCATCCGGCTTTTATACTTTATTAAAACAAATTCAGCATTCTGGCTTAGAACATTGAGTTTAATTTGATTTGACCCTTTTTTTCAAGTAAGCATTCCAGATGTACTATTAATTCCATGGCTACTAGTAGGGCGACCGAGTTTTACTTTAAATGCTTCCATAGAAATCGTTAGAGCATTGTTCGCGCTTAGAAATAAACAAAAAATTGCTCGTTTTAGTGCCCCACCGGCTCGTAAAACTAATTTGTTCACAAATTGCAATTAAAATTATGGTCACCTTTCCTAGAAAGGGACGCACTAAGTTTTAGTACATCTCTTTCAGAATGGATCCGGTTTCGATTGGCCGATAGTGCCTCCTATAGAACACCGGGCCACAAGATTAGATAAAAAAAAAAACAGTTTTTTTTAAAGACGTATATTTTTATATAACCAATACTCCTGACATTTCGAGAGATAAATACATTCCATGATTGTATCCACATACAGTACAGTCCTTACGAATGTTACACTACTGGGCTGCCGTCGGAAGCACTGCTGCGGACGGTGCTTCCGGCAGCCGCCGCGCGGTTGCTCCAGGTTGTGCTGCGAGTCTGATTTATGTCGCAGCACAATCTGGAGTCTGTGTTAGCTAGTTTACTTAGCGGAGAAGGTGGCGATGAAGTCAGTAACGATCTTCTTGAGGGTCTCGTCGGATT
This sequence comes from Acleris holmiana, assembly GCA_949316455.1. Classification (NCBI taxonomy): domain Eukaryota; kingdom Metazoa; phylum Arthropoda; class Insecta; order Lepidoptera; family Tortricidae; genus Acleris; species Acleris holmiana. Next base: position 13,284,182 of record OX438779.1, read on the forward strand.
CCTTGCTGATCTGGCCGTCCTTGGCGATGGCGGCGAGCAGGCCCGTGTGGCTAGCCTTGATGTGTGCGCTGAACTCCTTCTCGAAAGCAGTGATCTTGGTGGGGTCCAGCTTGTCCAAGTGTCCGCGCACACCGCAGTAGATGATCGCCACCTGAAACAGTTGCACTCGGGTCAATTCAATGTGGTTATGACAGTCAACACATTTAGGACTTGGGAAGGCGGGGGATCGCTACAACAATCCCTTGATCACCAAATTCCGATAGAATTCCCGTGCCATTCATGGGAGTCAAATCAAAAGACGCATAATCGCGTCTTTAATTTATAGAATGTCGCCTCAAACCTAAGCGAATTCTAATTACTATTAAATTTGAATGTAAATTAATTGAAGAGACGTTTGTCTACCAAGGTAGTTGCCCGTGTGGTTGCCAGGTTAGAATAGTGCCACTCCACTTCTTCCCGTGGATGTCGTAAGAGGCGACTAAGGGAATGAGGGCTTATAGTAAGTACTGTTAGGCGATGGGCTTGCAACCTGTCACTAATACGCTGGTAAACATCTTAGCCTGTTTGTGCAAAATGTGGTTACAGAATTACCAACAACTCTTTTTGTAGTTGTTGGTATTTCTGTAGCTCTGCCTACGGAATGAAGGCGTGATAGTATGTATGTATGTATATTGGAATACATAAAAAATATCCAAAAATCAGAAACTAATTCTCATACTGGTAGTTTTATGTTATGAAAGCGTTACTGAATAAAACTAGAAATAACAAGACTATAGTGCTGACCTGCTCCTCGATGGCCATGGGCACGTACTGGCCCTGCTTGAGCAGCTCAGTGAGACGCATGCCGCGGTTGAGCAGCTGCTGCGTGGCGGCGTCTAAGTCGGAGCCGAACTGGGCGAAGGCAGCCACCTCACGGTACTGCGCCAGCTCCAGCTTCATGGAACCAGCCACCTGATGGATTAATAGGTTAAACATTAGTTCAGGGAACGCCACTTTACTGCTACTACTCTCCAATAAAAAAAGCATCAGAGTACAAAGTCCACATGCTCATACTAAAAGTGAAACATTTATTTGTCAAATACAAACTACAACAACGGCTATCCGTTGTTCCGTCTATACGGCAGAATCGAAAAGTTACTTAATTAGGCGACTCCGTGCCAGTGGTCGCAGACCTTCGCTAACACAAGCGGATTGCAGATTAACATAATAATGTATACTGATTATTAGTAATATCGCACCAACGAATATCACGTACATCAAGTGTATGCCACTATAAGTGTTTGTCAGAGAGACTGAGAGCAAGCAGCCAAGAACAGAGGCTGCAGTGACTGCAGTACAATTGGTTCATACAAGAAAAACTAGTTTTTTCTTGGAAACTATTACATGGCTTATCATGTAATTACTAATTATGTTGTTGTGTTGACATTTTTAAGTCCTTAAATCCTACTTTATCCACCTTTTGGAGCCGCGACATGCAGACTAGCACCCTTTGGTTGGTACCACAGATGTATTGGCTCGGCTGTAAATCTTCATAAAACACGCCAAATGCTGATCTTGTATTTTACCTGCTTCATGGCCTTGGTCTGGGCGGCGGAACCGACGCGGGACACGGACAGACCGACGTTGATGGCGGGTCGGATACCCTTGTAGAAGAGTTCGGTCTCCAAGAAGATCTGTCCATCAGTGATGGAGATCACGTTGGTGGGAATGTACGCGGACACGTCTCCGGCCTGGGTCTCGATCACGGGCAGAGCGGTCAGGGAGCCACCGCCCATTTTGTCGGACCTGAATTTAAAATAAATTTATATCAGGTGGGGTTACACTAGATTACAGTATGAGGCAATTTTATTAAACCGTATTAAGTCATTGTCATCTTTGCATATTATTTTTACCATTTCTGTTCTACTATTTGTTACCTTCACTGCTAGTTTGATTTCAGAATAAGATAATCAAACATAGACAATGCAATAAACATTCAAGCATTAAGTATCGATAGGACAGGATATTTTATGACAGGTCCTGCGAGGAAACAGTTTTACTAGGTTGCTGCTATCATGTTCGTCAACAATTAGGCAGTTGCTTGAAACGCCATTACTTACATCTTAGCGGCACGCTCGAGCAGACGAGAGTGGAGGTAGAACACATCACCGGGGTAGGCCTCGCGACCCGGAGGACGACGCAGCAACAGCGACATCTGTCAACCACCGCCATGCGTTAATTAAAACTAAATAAGTCTAATTATTACACATTTTTACATTATATCAAAATTCCCTCGTATAGCAATGCTGCGTTGCGTCGCGGGGGGAAGCTACCAGCCCTATAGCCTCTGGTAGTTTCTATTAGCTTTTCAGATATTTGCTTAATTATAATTAGGTATACAAAAGATAGAGATAATGGGCCAAGTTAGAACATTTGTTACTTCCACGCTCAAACAGTTGAACAGATTTGGATATTTGGAAAAAGACTGTTCCAGTGGGATGGTCAGTGTGGAAGAAGTCGCAGGGATCTAGTATTATTATAAATGTGAAAGTTTGTTTGTGCCTTCTTCGGACTGACGGATTGACGTGAATTTAATTGAACTTAATTGGCCTATTTAGTCAATGATGTATATAACACGAGTTGTCATGTTACCTGACGGTAGGCCACAGCCTGCTTGGAGAGATCGTCGTAGATGATGAGTCCGTGCTTGCCGTTGTCGCGGAAGTACTCGCCCATGGCGCAGCCCGAGTACGGGGCCAGGTACTGCAGCGGCGCCGCGTCGGACGCCGTCGCCGACACGATGATGGTGTAGCCGATGGCACCTGCACACGTAACACAGTTATAGCTCAAGAGTTCATTACATTTTGCAGTAAAACAATGCTTAGAATCAGTTCTGCAACTGCCTTAGGCATTTAAGTTTTGAAATTTTCAGGACATAGTTATATGGTGTTGTAGTTTTAAGTTGTCATTGTTGAGCATGGTTGAAATATTCACTTATCTCATAATTTCTTTTGGAGGGTATAATAAGGATTTTACTAATATTATAAATGTGAAACCGTGGATGTTTGTTACGCTTTCACGCAAAAACTACTAGACGAATCATCATGAAACTTTGTACACATATTCTGGGAGGTACTAGAAGTAACATAGGAAACTTTTTATTAAAAAAAATTACGAAACTAAAAGAAAAATATCAAGAAAAAAATTGCAGCGGGCGAAGCCGCTGGCGGGTCGCTAGTATAATATAAAAACGCTCATTTCGGACCCGTAGATGTGCTTGTAATAAATAACGAGAAAAACAAGATTTGCGTTTAAAAGCCAATAAAATAAGCCAATTTAGGAGCCAGGAGCATAACCCAATGGTGGTGATTCTATGCTTAACACTTTGTGTTGAGAGATGTTTTGGCGTCTGGGGCACGTCAAACTTATTTTAGATTAGGCATTAAAAATAGTAAACACTTAAACATTAAAAAAGGTGTCTTGTGCGTAATTATTTAAAAAGCTCACCAGCATCAGTCAGCCTCTTGACGATTTGGGCTACGGTGGACCTCTTCTGTCCGATAGCGACGTAGATGCAGTACAGCTTCTTCTTCTCGTCCTCGCCCTTGTTGAAGCGCTGCTGGTTGATGATGGTGTCGATAGCCAGGGCAGTCTTGCCGGTCTGACGGTCGCCGATGATCAGCTCACGCTGACCACGACCAATGGGTACCAGGGAGTCCACAGCCTTGATACCTAGGGTAGGGTTTAAAGTTAATTGCATATACTCTAGAATCTACAATTTTCCTGATATTAAAAACGTGATTAATTTCTGTGACTTACATGGGTACGAAATTGTATGTTTGACATGAATCTACCTACTAGTTTTGAAACTCTTTTTTGACTACACATTTATTTCAAGAAGTTATTGATAGCTGTTTTCGCACATAAAAATGTCCAAAGGTTAATTTATCCCTAAATGGGATCTGTTCCACCTACCCTGAGGTAGGTAAAGGTTAGACGAATACAAGTTCTGAACAACAAAAAACTAATTTTCTTAAACCAAAGTTCCTTCTAAAAACCTAACATCTTGGTAAGTAAAACTCTCAGGATAGCAGAATTCTAAAGAAATAGTAATTACAATGTTTGAACTAACCAAATTGAATAGAAACTCCTTACCAGTCTGCATAGGCTCTCGCACAGACACACGGGGGATGATACCCGGGGCCTTGACGCCGACTCGCTGGCGGGTCTTGGTGCCGAGCGGGCCCTTGCCGTCGATGGCGTTACCCAGGGCGTCCACGACGCGGCCCAGCAGCTCCGCGCCCACGGGCACGTCCACGATGGCGCCGGTACGTTTCACGATATCGCCTTCCTTGATCAGCTTGTCGTTACCGAACACTACAACACCCACGTTGTCGGGCTCCAAGTTGAGGGCCATACCCTAGAAAGGTAAAAGTTGTGATTTTGAAGTAAAAGATTGGTGGTTTATTTACAATAAAAAAACCGAATGTCCTATAAAACAAATATATAAATATCAACCATTGTGTAGAGATTTCTTTCTATAAGGCCAAAGCGTGCACCATGATTTTACAATTGCGCAGTAAAATATAGAAAACTCACTGGGCGCAATGAGATGAAACAGTTGATGGATTTTATGAATGCATGATCATTCCAAGGTGAGAGCCCTACATCCCTGCACAATATAATAGGAATTGATGACAATGACTATGGACCGGCCCGCTATCCCATTCAAGGGGTTTCAAATGGGTTTTATAAGTCTTTTACTTAAAAAAGCCATTCAATATGCTTTTTAAAGCACTATTTATAAGGCTTATCTGTGCTTTAGCTTAACAGCTAAACTAACCATTCACTATAAGGGAAACCTTTAACAAATAACTTAGTCATGAACTTCGTTCCAAGAGGTTATTCTTTAGTGGGTTATTCTATTGAGAGGTTAGTCTTTCAAAGGCTTTTATCGGTGAATAGGTGGACAGGTCCCACACAATGACGAATAAAAGCCACTTCCTCAAGTAGAAAACAGCAACTTAAATACTGTTCAATCATGTAAATGAAACAATGTTGCAGTAACATGTACAGGGTGTTCCCTTGTTTCACCGACACTCATTTCATAGAATGTATAATTTTGCAAAATTTTTATTTCATACAAAGCTATTATCTGCTGAGACCTTATTGTGTTCAGATTATCTTAACCTTGTGAGGTCCACGTCAACTTTTTCTTGTTCAAAAAAGAACCTTGTGTCTGTTAACTAAAGTTTACAGCAGATACACATTGGGCGCTTTCAAACGCACGTTTTGAGAACCAGGAGTTCTGTTGATGTGTACACATGCAAGCGCGCACTTCTGGTCAAGCGCGCGTTCACATATTTCCATAAGAACGCGCGATACGCAGGCGTCAGCCGCGCGCTTCAAGATACATGCGCAGCCATTTTGCAGTGCAATCGATCGCGCGCTTTCGTGTAGAGTAATAAACTAATAAATAAATCACAGGACGATGTCAGACAAATTGATCTAGTCCCAAACTAAGCTCTAGGCTTGTACTATGGGTACTAGACAACGATAAACTTACTTTTATATAGAAATATATACTTAAATACATAGAAAACATCCAAGACTCGGGAAGAAATACTCGTGCTCATCACACAAATATCTGCCCTTACCGGGATTTGAACCCAGGACCCCTAGTTTTGAAGGCAGGGTCACTACCAACTAGGCTAGCGTGTCGTCAGAGTGGAAGCATATTTCACCAGAATTTTAATACAAATTAATTTATCGATAAAAATCAAAAGCGACTAGCTTTATAGGACGTGGAAAATTCTGATTATTAAAATTCGGTGATGAAGAAACTTAATTGGGAGATGGTATGGTCCATTATCTAACTGAGACAGTATGGACACCCTGGTAGCGTGTTGAAAATGTTGTAATAGGCGCTAAGCGCGCTGTATGTACGCGTCCAATGCGCTCCAAACGCAATGCCGAGCGCCTAATGTGTACTAGCTCTTATAGTCACTTTGACAAGTATCTAAATTTAAGCCATTGGGCTTTATGAGGTTAAGCATGGGTTTCTTAGGTTAGGGTTAGACCTGTGACTACCAAAAAATAATCTGAAAACAGCTTTCTTTGAAATGAAAATGAAATAGATTCTAGGAAATGAGTGAAACAGGGTACAACCCATGTACAGCTCTTGTTGAGTTCAACTTGTTATACCATACTAAGACCGCAGAAGATGCTGGAAATATGGGGCCCTGCTGCATTGATTATAGTTTGAAACTGGACTCTGGCATATTGCCAGGGCAAATATTTATTAGTTTTTGGGTTACCAGTTATTAAACCACTGAAAACGTTTATTCACTAATACTTATTCTGTGATATTGCATTAGGTAATCACTGCAAACTGATAAGATAAATCAAGCTTACTAAAATAAACATTTTTTTAACTAAAAATATATTTTACATTTTCTGATAAATCTTAAAAATCTGATGACTGACAGTTAAAAGTTCCTGACAATGTTGAATAAATCTATACTATCACGTTAGAATGTTGTTCTGTTCTTACTTTTACTACAACCAAACTCAATCAAGATATTATAAAAATTAACAAACCTTAAGACCTGAGGAGAATTCCACCATCTCCTCAGCCTGGATGTTCTTGAGGCCATACACACGGGCAATACCGTCTCCAATGCTCAGCACACGGCCAGTTTCTTCCAAGTCAGCCTAAATCAATTCAAAACAACATTATTATAAATTATTTTCTTACTATTGATTAAACCACAGAATGTGATGATTACATTTTTCCAAATTTGCAGTGGATTTCAAGGAGATTTATAAAATATTTAATTAGTTAAATAGCCTCCTTAAGCAAAACAAAAAATTCAGCATGCAGTCACTACAGCCCATAGACGTTTTATACTTATTCAGACTCAAGTAGTTAAAAAACTTTTTTTTAAGTTATTGTGCTTGTGTAATCATTGCGTACCATGGTCTCACCAGTAGGATTTCTAGTAAGTCCTACTGGTAGGACCGTGGTACGCTATGACTACACAACTGTCGAAGGAGCTGGGTCTGAATGACAAAGTTAGTAAGTACTATGTGTAGGACCTTGGGCCTTAGGAGGATAGAATAAGGTGCCAGTGTTTGCTTAGTGTAGACACCAGAGGCCTGTTTATCAAAAGCTTATAACTTGTAGTATAAATGGAAGTCTCTATTTAATATACATATTGTTGGAAAGAGATTTCTGCTTGTAATACAAGTTACAAGCATTTGATATACAGGTTGCTGCACACAAAAACTTACAGAATAGCTTGTATGTATTAAAAAGTTGACTTAATTGTATTTAGTTTGGCATTAAACATCACCAAATCACTACTAATCAATTTGATTTAAAAAGAAGTGGTAGTTCTAGTTTCTATATAAAGATTAGGTACAAGGACAAGTTCAAAAGCTTCGAAGAGGAGATAGACAATTTATATTGGAGTTTTCTACAGAAAGTTCAATTTGGAAATCATCTGGATTATAACTTCATAATCATCTATTGATCTATTTACCCTAACCTCAACCAGTTTATGTAACACTTACCTTTGGTGCAGCACCCAGGATTCTCTCCTCCAGGATGGCGGAGATTTCGGCAGCCCGCTGTGTGCACGAGACATGGATCTTCCGGGAGGCCACAGCCACCGCAGGCACGGCGACCTTCGAAACCTGCCGCGACCATAACCAAACTATTAACTTCTAATTCACTCCTAAAACACTGCTTACCGGTCTATTGAAGATAACTATCACGTATTTTATTAATTCACTAACTATATCCGCACAATCTATTATCAATTTCAACTAAACACAGAAGTTCCGAAGTCTCGCCCTCTGTTACATAACACGAATCATACTCGAAAATTGACATCTTTTTTCAACACAAACAACGAATTATATCAAATCATATCACTACACTGAATAACTTTAATCACGACTTCACTAAATTAAATCAGGAGTTAGGAGCCATTTACAAGATACGCCAAGTAATACTGCAGGGTATCATGTCACCGGTAGACATTATAGAAATTACTACTTACAAATTTAAGTAACTTAAGAACGCATACCTGAGCCGCAGCATTTGGGATACGCCTGGCCACCGAAGAGGCCAAACGAGCGGAGATTAGCGACATTTTTCACAAATTCTTATAACACTGGTGGAAAGAAGGGCCGTGTGGTTCTCCGCTCGTTTCTTCGTTACGGCTGAGCCGGAAATGACATAATCGATCTTTGTCTGTGGTTGGTCCATGAAAATGTAGGTCGTCAAAAAACCAAGTGTTGTTGCCTAATTTTTTCGTTATATTTGGTTTTTTAGGGACTGAAAAATATATATTTGTTAGGCACAAGAATTATAATTTTAACAAAGAATAAAATGAAATGGTAAATTTTGTTGTATAAAGAACTTTTAATTAGAAGTATTATTAATTTCACAACTACGGATTGTTTAAACCAAGTTTCAGAACGTTTTCTATAAATCGGAAATGGATGAAAGGACGACCAAATATAATAATATAAAATTACATTATTTAGCACATTAATATTTGAAGCTTCATAACATTTCTTTATGTTTAAAAAGAAATAAATATTTTAAAACAATCCAAGAGAGTTATTTTATTATCAATTGTTATATTCATTATTACACTCAAAAATTAAACGTCATATGTCAGAAACAGAAGTCAATATCAAAAGTGTTTGCTGACTGTCAAAATCGCCCAATTTGTGTTCTCTCGGTCATTCTTGTTGTAATTATTTTGTAGTGATAACAATACATTTTCTACAGTTGTATAATGTAAATCCTAGTCAATGAATTCTTATCTTATTAGATGTGATGGCTATATTTGAGAAAGAGGCTAATACCAAAGCTCTGTTAGACGATACGGAAAAACTTAATTGTATCGTAGAAAATGCACAAAATATCAACAAGCACACTGTAAGTAGATTTTGTTGTGAAATGTGTCACGGTTTAGTGGATACAGTATTATTGTGTTATTATGTTGTAATATTTTTAGGAATACATACTGCAAGTGCAGAGAGGCCCGAGTAAGGAGATCAAATGGAGCGTGTCTCGGCGATATAGGGATTTCGCCGCGCTGCACGCCGTGCTGCAGCAGTCCAACATCGACCTGCCATTGCCACCAAAGAAACTAATTGGGAACATGCAACCTTCTTTTATTGCAGAAAGACAAGTAGCTTTGCAGGTAAACTCAGAAAACTTTAAGCCTTAGATATCTTCCTAGCCTGGCAGAGAATCGAATTTAAAGTTGTTTTCTTCTTTAAGGAATATATGAATGAGGTGCTGAGACATCCAATCTTAGCATTATCATTGCCAGTGAGGAGCTTCTTGGATCCAAATAATTATTTATTAAATATTGCAGGTAAATGAATACATTTATATTTTCAAATTTAAACTAGTTGTTTGATTTCAGTAGTGTGTAATTTCTTCGACCAAATTTGGATAATAGAACTTGCTATTAAGGTAACAACACCAGTACTCAACAAAGGGCCAATGTTCGACACTAACTCTTATTCAAAGAAGATAAGAGTTATTCATTTGTTTTGCAACAATAAATTTATAACCCTATGATCTTTGAATTAAAAGCTTCTGTCGATGATTGGTACATGTCAGCTAAAAGTGTTGAACACCGGTGGTGACCTTACCTTACACTTATTTTCTGTATATTGTTATTTCATTTTTTTTGTATATATTGCGCATCTATTGATCCATAATCTAAAGTTTTTTAATTATTTTTATAGAGCAAGCCTTGCAAACTGTATCAATAGCACTGAGGGGAGATGGTCAATTTGGACTGAAAGGGCCTTTAGCTGATATAGGGTGGAGGGTGCGGAAACACCATTTTATGGTAAGTCAAACCTAGTAATGTAAACAATTTTGTATTCTATTTGTATTTATTATATGCTACCTTTGTTTAGATATATCACCTTTTGAACAATTCCCAAAGTAAGTCCAAACACATTTAAAAATTTAATCAATTCAAAATATATTTCTTTTGGCAACACAGGTGTAGGCAGGTTGTAAAGACAATATTTCCTCTACAATATGCCTAGATTGCATACAAAAATAAGCAAGAAGAACAACAATAACATAATAATCCAACATTTTAACTTTTTTTACTAATACAAATTGTTTACTTATGTTTGTAGGTATCTAATTTTTATTTATTTTAAATATTTACTGTACATGATGTGGTGCATTAAACAGAAAATACAGAGAAAAACAACAAAACATAGTTATCTTCTTGTTATGAATCACTTAAGTTGAGACTTATCATTGAAATGATAGTTAATTTTATGGCTCAGTTCATTGTCCTGAATGTTTCTTTGTTGTTTTCAGGTAACTGACACTGAGAGCAGAACAAATTGTCTGTTGGCCTGGCAGAACTATGGGCCCGATAGGTATTTAACTGATAAAGACATGCAGGCAGCTTTTAAGAGTTTAAAGAATATAAGTGTAAGTGTTTCTTTGATATTTCAAGGTAATTTTTGTGAACAGATATAATTAAATGTAATTTAAAAAAATGAGACGAAGTGTCACTGCACTTGTATGCGAAAATGGTACTCTAACATGCAGTATTGTATAATCATTAAATTCAATAATGTGCAATAATTGTGACAATATTGCACTTTACTTGCTTTAAAGGCTATACCACTATTTTGATACTATCACTTTTATCTAATTATAATAATAATTGAATGAGAAATAATGTTGTTTGACATACAGCTTGCAAACATAAGACTTTTAGAATAAAGCACATTTTTGGTGAATTTCCAGCATCCCCATATAGATAAAATATTAGCAATTCACAGCTTAGAAACTGGGGCCTATGTTGTCAGGAGGATACATGAAAATGGCAGTCTCCGGGATATACTCTATGGCACAGAGTACATGAGAAACCATCTAGCTAAATATGGAAACCCCAAAGTTAGGAAGCCATTAACGGAAGGGCAGATAGCACATTATGGGTTTCAAATACTGCAAGCATTGAAGTTTTTACATGATAAGGGAATACCACACGGTATGTATATGTAGTATACTTGTTTATGTCTATCCTGATGCTGTTGTATGGAATCCAGTTGATAAATTTGTACCTATTCTGGGTAAAGCAAATGTAATGGACAGACAAAAAACTGGGTAACCTATTAAATTTCATGTTGATGTTTCACCATTTAAATGTTATTCCCATGGCGCCTACCATAGTACAAACAGGGAGATTTTTGTAAGTGGGAATTTGAATCAAACATCAAGAAAATAATTTTAAATTTTCCTTTGCTCAACCATGCCTTATATTCAGTAAAATATAGCACACCGTTGCTTCTTAGTTAATAATAGTTAATACATATTTTATTCAGACTTTATACAATTTGTCCGATTTATTTGACAGGACACATTCACCCGGGTAACATAGCGATAGAGAACCAAAAAGTACTTTTAATGGACATAGAGAACAGCATAATCGGGGTGTCCTGCTTGCACAGGCCGTTTTTGCTGGAACTGAAGCGCGTGGCCAGTGCGGAGACCGTAGACATGTACTGCTTTGGGAGAACACTGTATGAAATGGCGTTTGCCGAACCATTAAATGACTACTGCTGTGACTTCTACCCGGACGGAATCTCAGTGGAGTTAGGTTAGTATGTTTGGTTTGTAAATTGTGATTATTTTTGTAATGTTGCTTTATGAGACGTAAGAAGATGCACTTTGATAATGTGCCCAAAAACCTGCAGATAAAATTTCTTAAATCATTCTTATCTATCTTATTGTAAGTTTAATAACACAATACTGCACCTTACTAGGTTTGGGTGTTACGCGGGTTTACATTATTCTCGACGACATAAATAAATTAATGTTAGGGAACAATCGGAGACAATCTCACATCATTGGCTCTAGTACCAAATTAATCACAAGCCTTGTACCATGGGTACTAGATGACGAATACTTATATAGGTGAATATATATATTAACGCAATGAAAACAAGACTCAGGATCAAAAACTCATTCTCATAACACATACATTTGCTCTTACCGGGAATCAAACCCAACACTGCTAGCTTCATAGGCAGGATTACTATTCACTACTAACTTCAGCACCCAGGAATTTTATATACGGTGGCGACCTCTATGATATTGTTACGTACGTGGGGGTAGGTAACTGATAAAAATGCACGAACACACCGATAATCAAGAGCAGACTTTAATTCACTCACTTAACCGTTACAAACAATTATCGCACAATAAACTTAGATGATCACTCGGTTCATTCGTAGGTACGCACTGTTCGCTCTCCAAATAATGAATGAACCGCCGCACGCGCGCCTCACCTTTTTATACACCCAATAGCCGAACGTGCCAGATTGCCTTCTCGAATGACCGATGGGCCTTGACCCGCCGGGGACGTTCGATAATGGAAGGTTCTACTCATGGCGGCCTTGCATTACAACTCGTTAACAATAGGCATGTCTTCGAGCCGGCGCGTCGATTCTAATCTAACCTAACCTACGCATCCTCCCAGCCTGGGGATGGCTGTGCAATGGGAGGTATGACGGACTCTCAAAGAACTACCGTCTAAAACCACTCCGGCGTTTAAACCCTCTGGCCGGTTGTGAGGCACCGCGGTACCGCTAAAAAGCATTGCCCACTGACGTGCCTCCCGGCTGGCTCCGAAGAGCTCCCCCCCCGTCTCCGCCAAAGGAGGAGACGGCTGTGAACAGCCCACGACCATCTCCCCAGACCGGTAAAGCCGTGCAATGTGGGCCCCCAACCCACTGGCTCTACAAGAAGTTCGGGCGAGCAGCGAACGTTAGTCCGCTGAGTTCGCTTTCCCTCCACGGTCTGCCTGTAGTGGAGGATGCTTTCCGGATACCCAACCCCAGTGGGTTGGTCCCATACCCTTCAAACAAACTCCACCACAGCTGTCCCACCAATAACTACAGTGCCCCCTGAGATTCCAGAGGACACGTAGAAGGACCCTCGGGTGACATGGGAGTACTTTCGGGGAAATGCAGCGGCCCATGCCGCACCGTCCCTTCCAGTAAACCCTGTCACCAACCGCAAATGTGACAGGAGGAAGCTGTCCAGGGCAGAAGGCACACGCAACCGCCCCTTTCAACAACCTCTGTCACTGCCCCCTCCAGGTGACGAGGAAACTTTCCGGAACAGAAACGGCCTCGAGGGCACACGCAACCGTCCCTTCAAGAGACCTGTCACCAACCACCAAAGGTGACAGAAGGAAGCTGTCCAGGGCACAAACGGCCTCGAAGGCACACGCAACCGCCCTTTCCAACAACCTCTGTCACCGCCAACCACTGATGACGACGAAGCGGCTTTTCCAAAGAAAAGCCGCTCGTCACCATCCCTCCCCAGGTGACAGAAGGAAACTTTCCGGGGCAGAAGCGGCCTCAAGGGCACACGCAGCTGCCCCTTCCAGAAACCTCTGTCACATACAGGGGCGCTCTTTTGGGGAGTATTTGGTTCCCCGGGCCCGCGCTGGCCCTGGAAAGTGGATATCCCGCCACTGGTTCGGTGGAAAAGGGGGGAAGGATGGGAGCTGGGAAGGAATGGGAAATCGGGAAGGTGGGAATGGGATAGGGACGTGCCGCTCTTAGTCTGGCCCCTCACCCCGAGCCTTTCCGGTATGGGTAGCCCTGTCCGGTATAGCCACGGGGATCATAGAGACACGCAAGCCCCCCCACCACGGCAAGGTGGCAGCACAATCGGGGGGGAATCTAACCTAACCTAACCTAACCTAACCTAACCATACCTACTCGTAACAATATTGAAATTAAATTAATTGCAGAGTCCGTCCTCCGCACCTGCCTATCCAGCATCTCGTGTAAGCACGGCTCACAGTATTTCGACCAGCTGCTGTTGTCGCACCCGTTCTTCTCGCGCGCCACGCTCAACGGCGCGCGCGCCGAGCGTGAGCTGCTTAAGTTCCCACTGCCGCTCAAGGACGAGCTGAAGCGAGCCGTCGCCGCCGTCGAGGAAAGGCTAAAGGCGGAACAAAAGCTGGTACGTAATATTTTAACGCCGATATTATAAATGCGAAAGTGTTATTTTTATTGATCACCGCCCGGCTAAAATGGACCGTCTAAATAGCAATTCGGCCGCATGGACCGGTTGGCTAATATCGACCGTAAATCCGACCGTTTGCGCTGCGGTCACCTGTGATTTTTATCGACCTGTGTAAATGAGGTTGCGATTCGATTTTTACTCGGCTATAGTCACTCGTGTTAAACCCACATGAGCCTCCGCTGTCCGTCCGTCTGTCTGCCAGACATGACCCGTAATAGACACTTGAAATTTTTACTGAGTGTTTATTACTATAACAACAAGACACTTGTTTTTTTCGGTGTTTCGGGGTTCGTGTGCGTTTTTTACAGCATAGAGAATGTAAAAGATCTACAATCCAGGGGGGTTAGGTTCGTAAGGACTAGATTGCATAACGACTATATAAGCAAAACGTTTAAATTCCATAGTGCCTTAGTAAGCACAATGCCTTTTTTTGCAGAAAGCCCTAGTGAGTAGAATGTCGACGCATAAGGCAAAATGTTGGGATAGCATATGGTCTTGGTAGCAAACCGTCATGATTGCATTCGACTAAGTAACATAAGATGAATTTTAATTTATGTACGAACGAGTAGTATAATTTGTCTAGGTCTCGGTTCAAACTAGTGTTTAAATACAACAAGGTATATCGGTAGGTAATATCTACTACACAAATATAACCTAAACATCTCTTCTTAACCACTCTTTCATTCTTAATGTAACTATTTGTATGTATCTAGTCGTTTTGCCACTTAGACGTTATTATTTTTTGACGATATGCCTACCTAGTCGTTTTACTATCAGTACGTTCCGAATACGTTGCCGTTTTGCTACTGGGACATTTTGATATTTGGGCGTTATACAAACAAAACGTTATAGAACTAAGTCCAATCTTAAACCCAGGCATTCTACTATTAAGACGTTTCCACAATTAGACATTTAGCTACCAAGATCTTATGAAACTAAGACGATTTGCTTTTGTAGTCTTTATGCAATCTAGTCCTTACGAACCTAACCCATCCAGGGCCTATAATTCCATATGATTTAGCCTATTGGTTGCTTCGATATCGCACTTATAATGTTGTGACTTAGTCACTTGACATAGCTAGCTGTAATAATGTCAACCATTACGAAGCAAGATGGTCTGAACTGCTGCATGTAGAGTTAGTCCAAAGACATTTAGGGGTAATTAATATCGCGGGATATAGGAATCGCAGCGAATGGCGCTTGATTGGGTCACCCGATATTCACTTATCTCTCAACCACAATATAAGCATTAACAAAACGTAATTGAATGCTATGGATGTTTAAAAAGCACGTTCTTTAACAACCAAGCGCTAAATTATAAAATTAAATCGAAATACATTCGAAACAGTTATTAATTCTAGAACACAATGATATTATCCTTAACAACATTATTACCAACTAACTGTATTTTGAATAATCGTTGGTTTAGGTACGAGTCGCAAAAAGGGAGCTGCGGATACAAGAAATACTCAACTCTGAAACGGAACTCAAGAAACAGAAGCGCAGAGCTGTAAGTCCCCACTTTAAGACTGTTTTTAGATTATTTTTGGGTGGACACAGGTCTAACCTAACCTGACCTAAGTAACTCATGCTTAAGATAATGTGAGAACATGAAGGTTTCAGCAGAAATTAGCTTTCTATGAAATGAAAATTCTGCGAAGTGATACATTCTATGAAATGAGTTACTGTAAAACAAGGGGACACCCATCACTCATATATTATGAATTCGAATAGCCTTAGGCTATAGCTTCTCAAATTCATTTGTGACACTCCCATGGCCCGTGCGGGGGGCGGGGAAGTTAACTAGTCGATATAAATAGGTACGATATAGATGTGTCTGCCGATATCCCTAAGAATATTCTTCATTAACCTAATTTGATATAGGTATTATGCAAATGCGAATATTGCACAATACGTAATATCGATTAATAACAATACGTAATATCGATTAATGTCATTACTTGGTATTTGACAAAACTTGGAGAAATAAATCTGTATTTATTACCATACTAAAAAACATTGATAAGCCGAATGCTTAGGCCGATCGTGCCTCTCTATCGCTTGTGCCGCGCTCTCGCTTGCACGCTCGGGTCAGGCGAAACGTGACAATGACTCATGCTTTTCGTGCGTGCAGCCGGCGTTCACCGATTTATAAGACGTTATCACGTCAAAAAGACGTCAGCAACACTAAACTAAATTGTTCACTGTCGTCACGTTCCATAACGTTTTCGTTTTCTGCTCTTTCTCCACAGTCATAATCAGAGCTATTAGAATTAACATCATTTTGATGTTCTGTTAAGTTGAAACTTAATTGCGTTTTTTTAAATAGCTGTAACATTATATAGAATTTGGCTTGACGTTAAGTGACTTTTCCTATCGGTGGACTCTGCGTTCTCTCGTTCGGCGGACTGTTAGACGGCCCCCGCCCCACACAATTCATACCGCCCCCTCTGTTGCCAGACCCCGTCGCCCGTGGACCATGAAAGTGTCCCGAACCGAATGAATTTGCCAAGCTATAGTTAGGCTCTAGTAATATGGGGTTGGATTTTTGCGGGTCATAGTAGTGATGTACTATATAGGTACCGCTTGTTCGCAGAGAAAACGAGACAGCATGTGGAAATCTACGTCGTCATTGGCAGAGACCGTTCGCTCACACAGCGCGAGCACCGCGTCGTCGCCTACGCCGCCGCACATATGTGAGTGTTTATTATACCAGCAGTCAGGGCAAGAATGTTCGAGTGTCGTGGTGTGCATCGTTGACATAAAAGATGCGTATCGTGGGTGAAATGGAAGGAAACGAATAAGATATTTTGCATACCACTGCTTCGAAATTTTGAAAATCAAATTATGCTTGCCGTAGTGAATGGACGATGGAACGAATTTTAAAGATTATAAATGAAGAATACCTCATTTCTTAATTTTACGTTGTAAGATTGCAGAAATGTACAGTCAAACAAATAGATTTATGGGCCACTATGAAAGTATGTCACAGATACGTAGAAAATCAACTCCCCAAAAAGTTCAAGATTTGATTTAATACACTGAACAAGTTACAGATATGTAATGGATAATCATACGAAGCAAAGTCATGTTTGGTCGGAAAAGTTAGTATTTATCTTGCTTTCTCAGTCATAAGTTAAATTGTGAAAGTTAGACGTTTACGAATTTCTTCATAATCATTTTCCTCCTCTTATCCCACACTATGGGTCGGCACAACATGTTTTCTTCTTCCACTCTCCTCTATCCGCTGCTAACTCTGCACTCACACCTTTCATACACATGTCATCATGGTTCACACAATCCTGCATCCAAACCTTTCCTGTTCTTCCTCTACCCTTGTATCCATCCACATTCGTACTCATCGGTCGTCACTCTTCTATTTATGTTTCCTTCATCCCTCCTCATTACATGTCCATACCACGCCAATCTATTGCTCCTCAACTTTACTATTACTGGTGCTATTTCAAGCTTCCTCTATTATATTCTTCTTTGTCCTATTCTAGTGACACCACACATTCATCGTAACATCCGCATCTCCGCTATATGCACTCTCCTTTCATCCTCCTTGGTAGGCCAACGCTCAGACCTTTACGTGACGACGGGTTCCACAATGGTCTTATTTTTTTTCCCTTGAGCTTGAGAGGCATTTGCGGGTCAGATGTGACCCCAGAGACCTACCAATTTATGCGAATAGAATACATTGTATGATTATGTGTGGTTCTTCGCTTAGATAGTGTCACCACACCCGCACGCACTTGTAGTTATTGGAATAAAATTCGATGTAAACTGTCAAATTCACTTACGGGTACGCCGCTCGCATTCTTTGTTTACGCGGCGGCATCCTTTGACAAAAGGCGGCACGCGCCAAGGCGGCGCGATACAAAGGCGTCGATGCTGTCTAAGTGAACGAGCTATATACAGAGTGTTTTTTTTAAATGGGACAGTATGGGGAAATCCGAATTTAAAGGAGATAGAGGAAAAGTGTCCAAGGAGACATTAGGTGTTTTTTTATGTAAACAAATTTGGCTCATTAAAATTTTTGGTCAAGCGTGAGTTGTTCTTAAAAAATTATAAAGTTGGTAATTTTTTTTTTTGACGCGGGTCGACTCTGTTTCATGTAAGGATTATTTCATTGTATGGAAAGAAAAAAATCTGAACAGTAGAAGTTGGTCAAATTTAATGAAAACTAATCTTCATACAATTGCAGTATTCGCCTTTTAATATTGTTACAAGTGCCTAGGCGTGTAAAAAAATATTTAAAATTATTCCATTTTTAAATTTCGATAATCGATAAGAGCTCCAGATGATTCAAGAGAAGAAAATTTTTTTTAATCTTCGTAAACATCATGGCACGCGATAGTCTTGAAATTATAAAAAAAAGAATTCAAATTTGGAACGTAAGTTATTTCTGCAGCAAAGAATTCAAATTTGGAACGTAAGTTATTTCTGCAGCTGTGATTTTGTTTCCAATCAGTTCATGCTTGTAATTTTATTCATCATGGCGTTAACTAATTCACATAAAGTTGATTTGATTGAGGCGTATTTTCTTAATTATCGCAGTAGAGATAATGCACTTAAGTGGTATCAAGAACGCTATCCTGACCGTGTAGTACCGAATCGCAAGATATTTGATAGTTTAATAAAGAACCTAAGACAGGAAGGCTGTTTCAAACCTAAGCGTAAAAGGCCGACGATAGTCAATAGTGAGTTCATAACTATTGCCGTATTGGGATATTTTGAAGCATATCCAAAAGCTTCGTTACGGGAAGCAGCTGAAACTATCGGTATTCATAAATCAACTGTAAGGAAGATATTGAAGGCTCATAAATACAAGTGTTACATAGAAGGTCGACTTGTACAAGCGTTACTACCTGGAGATAAAGACCGCAGGTTACATTTCTGTAATTGGTATGTGGCTCAGACTATTAGAAATAGATGTTTTCCTAATTTTATTATTTGGACTGATGAATGCAACTTTTCGAACAATGGCATGTACAACAGGAGAAATAACCATTACTGGTCAAAAATAAATCCGCTAAGAACTACAGAAACCCACAACCAAATCCGATTTTCTTTTAATTGTTGGTGTGCGATATTACATAACAGAATTTTTGCTATCAAAATTTACCAAGGAACGCTAAATAGTGAAAAATATCAGGAAATCTTGAACATGGCTGCAGATTTAGTAGATGAGACTATTAGCTTAAGGAACTTTGGTAAGATAATCTACCAACAAGATGGTGCACCAGCCCACAACAGTAGGGCAAGTAAACTGTGTTTGGACGAGCAGTTTCCAAACCGTTGGATGGGTACATATGGGCCGATAAAGTGGCCCCCACGATCGCCCGACTTAACGCCATTAGATTTTTTCTTATGGGGTTACCTTAAGGGTCGAATTTATGAATCCCGATACAACTCCGTACAAGAATTAAAAGATGCTGTTTACAACACTTTAAACACAATTCACCATAAGTCTCTGTTAAATGCAACTAGAAGTGTCTTGAAGCGTGCTCGTACCTGCATAAGACAAGACGGCGGCCACATCGAACATTTACTCAAGTAATAAACCAACTGTATGAAGATTAGTTTTCATTAAATTTTTTACACGCCTAGGCACTTGTAACAATATTAAAAGGCGAATACTGCAATTGTATGAAGATTAGTTTTCATTAAATTTGACCAACTTCTGCTGTTCAGATTTTTTTCTTTCCATACAATGAAATAATCCTTACATGAAACAGAGTCGACCCGCGTCAAAAAAAAAAATTACCAACTTTATAATTTTTTAAGAACAACTCACGCTTGACCAAAAATTTTAATGAGCCAAATTTGTTTACATAAAAAAACACCTAATGTCTCCTTGGACACTTTTCCTCTATCTCCTTTAGATTCGGATTTCCCCATACTGTCCCATTTAAAAAAAACACTCTGTATAGTACATTTGTAAGTTTGTAGCGTAGTTAAAGAGTAAGCACCGTGTATTGACTGCGCAGCGGGCGAGCCGAGCGCGGCTCGGGCGGGCGCGGCTCGGGCGGGCGCGGCGCCGGCGCGGCGCGACGAGGCGCGCGGCGCGCTGCTCAGCGCCATCTGCGGGTTCGACAAGGCGCGCCTCGCCCGCGTCAGCTCGCGGTGAGCCCCAGCGCTGGCCCGAGCGAGGGCCTCCCAGGGAACGGTACTACGGACCATTACCACAACTTTACAACAGCGGTTTTGTTTTGGCGTGGAGACTGCAAACATGTTCAGCTCAGGGAGCTCAGGAGGGCTAGCACAAGTGGTCCTAAACTTGTTCGTCGGTCGGATTTCCCTTTCTATCTAGTCTGTAACGATAGAGACGCACTGAGCGTCTTGAGCTAGCCGTACTGATGCCAAATAGACTAGCAATCTTATTTATTTAGCGCTGTCTTACGACCATAACAATCTTGGCCACAAGACAAAAACGCGGAATGTCAAATTAAACGTCAAACCGTGCAAAGCTGTCAATTAAGCCGCATCTTGAGTCGAGCATTAGTCGAGATCAGTTTACTAATACGGCCCTTAGTCATTGCAGCTTAACGCATTCACTGTCAGGAGGCGTGGCCAAGAACAAACTTGTATAACAGTGAACGCATATATGCGTCGGTGGGAGTGAATGCGTTAAACTAATAAAGATAGCACTGATCTTGCATTGCATTGTGATTGCACATTAAAGTCCACAATCCAAGTTACTCACGGTCTAGTAAAGCTACGATCGCCGTAGCTAGTAGAAGCGTTTTTCCGCTATGTAGTGAAAATTTGCTATTAACAAAAAGTCCGTCCGCTTCGCGGGTCTAAAGCTATGTTTGTTACCACGTCTTCAGCATCATGGCGCCGAAATACTTCCACTGCTGGCGATAAGCCTCCAAAGATCACCAAACCCAAACTCCAAAGGTCCTGCGCTCAACCAGCTGTTTCCTACTGCCCTTAGGTTTTTTGAACATTACATAATTATGCCCGTCAACAGTACGGGTGTCTTATTCAATTACACAAAATTACAGAAAGATCTCTATTATTGTTGTCAAAAGTTGCCCGTGTAAGTGCACCTTTACATATCTTCAGTCCACCGCGTGGAAGCCTCGTGATTCATTAAAACGTTTTTTTAAGATCGACATGTATTTTTTTTAGATTTGCATCTATATTATGAGTTTATGAGAGACGGGGACGCACATGAATTACATTTAACCTTTAACAGGCATTTAACCTTTTGAACGCTACTGTCGGCTGCAACTTTACGTGCCCCAGACGCCAAAGACGTCATGTGCCGCAACCGCACTGATATAAAATGTATGGAGCGTACTGAGCGCTCGGCGTCTCCGGCACGAAAATCCGATGACCTGATTTGCCGGCTATGGCGGTTAAAGGGTTGATTACTGATTTGGAAATGTTATTATGAAAAGATTGTCTTAATTTATTACAAATCAGCTGAAGGAGCGTGCTTAATACAGTGATTTAGTTGACTAATTTAATTTCAATCATATTACGGCCTGTTTGTAATTTAGAGCAGATAAATAGATTCTGTCCTTGTAATACTCACTTTTTATTTTGTTAAGTTACTCCATACAACCAATCTTGTGGCTAAATGTAGTTTAAATTTTAGTGTTATTTGTTCCGCGAAGTTGGCTTTTGTTAAGCAAAATAAGCTATCGTCACTATTTGATTGGGTAGGACACTGCTTCCAAGTACACTCGATTCAAAGAACATGGATTATATAATATACACTTCAGAACCATAATGTCTATGTATAGTCAGCTTCATATAATACGTAGCAGTCAAGATCACCAATTAGTTGGAATCATCCAGAATGCTCATTAAAACATCGACGCAGCCTAACTGATCAAATTGTTCAGGTCAACCACTGTGCTCAAATACACCGGAGCACGCATTGATAATACTTGATTCCGCTTGTACCGTTACAACCACACACATTATTTTCCGTTGTACAGATATAGTACGTAGCAGTCAAGGTCACTAAATAGTTGGAAACTTCTAGAATGCTCATTAACATCGACCAGCCAAGTGATCAAATTGTTCAGGTCGTCCACAATGCTCAAATATACCGGAGCACACACAACGGCAAATAGGTACTTGATTACATTCTAGACGCTGCTCGTACCGTTACAACCACACCGCCGCTGGTAACTTAGCATCTGAAGTAACCAAAAGTACGGAACATTAGAAAACTGAGCTTTATTTCAAATATCGTAAGGTATTATTTTATCTCGGGTTAATGAATTTGCTACTCACTTCAGGTAAAGTGAGAAATTGACAATAGAACTTGTGTGTCATTGACAACCTACCGCTGGGATTATATTGAAAGAGGGCTTGACCATTGAACCATATAAAGCACATAATTAAGCTGTGTTCCGTACTTCTGGTTACTTCGGATGCTAAGCTACCAGCGGCGGTGTGGTTGTAACGGTACGAGCAGCGTCTAGAATGTAATCAAGTATTTGCCGTTGTGTGTGCTCCGGTATATTTGAGCATTGTGGACGACCTGAACAATTTGATCACTTGGCTGGTCGATGTTAATGAGCATTCTAGAAGTTTCCAACTATTTAGTGACCTTGACTGCTACGTACTATATCTGTACAACGGAAAATAATGCAGTCTACCGTACAAATTTTGTACTGAATGGAATCCGATATATCGATATTGACAGTGGTACTTATTACTTAGTTTTAACTTTTAAATGCCCATAGTGCCCATGCTGCGTTTTCATAGTGAGTTCGATCTCCACGGGTTGCAGTATACCAACCAGCGAGATATTTTCTCACCTAAGGACGGTACAGTCGGGGCAATGTAGGTGTGGTTCCCTCTGACCACCGTAATTTCGAAATTAATTACCAGCACTTACCATCAGGGAGCGTACTTTTGGTGTCGATGATGTGATGTCAAACTCCATAGCCTTGTAAGACCCCAATACCTATTTTAGTAACATTGTAATTCCAACCTTGTCTACTTCACCATAGGGTGCCTTTTATATTTGGTAATGTCCTTAAGTGAGAACTTGGGGACTCGAGAGGTTATAGCATTCCATATTTACTAATATGGAATGCTATCCATTGCTATCTATTGACTACCTACTTATCAACCTTGGGTTTTCTGATATTGAAACTTGAGACATATATAAACATAATTATAGGTAACTGACATTGTAATATTCATTAAAAGATGGTGAGAGACAGTAATAACCTAGTTAATTTAAATTCGTTTATGGATTCCATAAAGGCATATTCTCAGGAGTTTCCTTGTCTGGTTGTAAATAGTAGACTTAAGTGCGGTGTTCACCAACAATTAAACGGCCGATCAGTGCCTCTATTCAAGTGCGTTATAACGATATCGTTTTTGACCTGTTTCCGTATTGTCAACGTTTTGATAATTCTTATGTCATTTACAATAATGGCGACCGTGACATAAACGATTCTTAAACGTGTCAAACACGATATTGTTTTAACGCACCTGAATAGAGGCCCAGGGCTGGGATTCTACACGCTAATAACGATATCGTATTTGACGTGTTTCCGTATTGTCAACGTATTCATAACTCTTGTCATTTACAATAATGGCGACTGTGACATAAACGATTCTAAAACACGTCAAACACGATATCGTTATAACGCAGTTGAATACTGACATAATGTATTGACTAATGGTCAGTTTGGAACGCGGGTTTGCAAACACCGATATTAATCTGCCACGGGGGTGTCGCAATGTAACTTCAGCGGCACCAAAAGTACACTCCCTGCTTAGCATACTTGCAAGCGAGGCATATAAAAAGTGGTAATTAAAGATATCTCATTAGGTTTATATTCTAGACTTATTTTTTGTTTACTGTGTCTTAAGTTATCTTATCAGGTTACACAAATAGGTTGTCAAGTTCATTTTCCTCTTACACTGCATGTTTGAGTTGAATACATTAGAGATTGGGAAATTATTTTGCTTTTGTAGTTATTACAAACGTTATTAGTTTTGTTAGAGTTAAATCTATATTGTTGGTAAGCCAAAGGCTTTAGCAGATCTCGGATTGTAATCTAATGATAGTTTGGTTTGATGTTATTGTTTGTAAATTTATTATGATTGTCACTTTAGAGTTCTAGATCATTAAATTTGTTTCCAAATTGCGGTTAGGGGGCATAAGGTATCGTTCAGTACAGCTGTCATTCCTGAAATGACGGAATTTTAAAATACCAGGGCTGGAATTCTACAAGGTAATAACGATATCGTTTTTGACCTGTTTCCGTATTGTCAACGTTTTGATAACTCTTATGTCATTTACAATAATGGCGACTGTGACATAAACGATTCTTAAACGTGTCAAATGCGATATTGTTTTAACGCACCTGAATAGAGGCCCAGATTCGTATATTAACCATCTGGTGTTTTTAAATATCTATGGTATCCCAAACGTAACATTCGTATTAAATTATTGTTTATAATTATAAAGTTCGTAACGTTCGTAAGTGTCGTAAGAGGCGACTCAGGGAATAAGGGCTTGTAGTATTGTTAGGCGATGGGCTTGCAACCTGTCACTAATACATTAGTAAACTCCTTGGCCTGATTGTGCAAAATGTGGTTACAGAATTATCGACAAGTCTTTTTAGAGTTGTTGGTATTTCTGTAGCTCTGCCTACCCCACTCTGGGAATGAAGGCGTGATGTTATGTATGTATATATGTAATTATAAAGTTTACCTAATATTTTGAATTTGGTATTTTGGGAATGAACGGTTCGCAATGTCTCTTTATCTCTTTCGCAAGATGGCCTTTTCCTTTTTTGTGCAATCCTTCGTAAAAGTCCTTCTGCAAATTGCCCCTTTACTTATTTTAGTGAAGTAATATTTTGCAGAAGCGACCCGGTCGCTTAACTCTCTCTCTCCCGGTCTCTTATTTAGTTAAATAAAACAGGCATAAGCAAAGGGACGATACGCAAACGGGAAGTTTTGCGGAAGGTATGTTTTGCAAACGAACAGTTTTTGAACGGAACGTATCACGAACGGGACTTAATGCGCCCTAACCCATTCTGCGGAGTGTGGAGCGTGTTCTAATGAATGGATTCCTTTATTTTTATAATGTTATATATAAGGCCACGATCACGGAATCATGGAGATGGGATTAATTAGTACAAAAAATAACTAAGTAAATGCAATTTGAGGTTTAAATCATTTCATTTCGGATAAGCTTGACCATTACTGTTAGTTCTAGCGTGTAGACGTCAGCGGCGGGTAAAAGGTTAACGGTTCCCGATTAACCTTTTTTTAAATAAGGGTCCATATTTTACTAACATTATTATATGCATGATTTCTGTATGAATTCGAACAAATATCCGCTTCTTATGTAGACGTAATAAATACTGTACAGCAATTATTTATGATAAACACGATCGGCGTAACAAACTGTAACAATTTATTATTGTAATTATATTAGTTGTAAGTTGGAAAGTGATAAGCGACTGGTCAGTGTTTCTTTTCAGATTATGAAAGTATTTTATGAATTATCTATTCAATAGCTTTAACGTTTATAAGTAAGGTAAATTATAAATGTATAATATGTTTTTGTAAGTATAAAAATATACTATAATAAAACAGTGATTAGGAGTAATTATTTATTTTAATTGTAATACCACCGATACGACCATTTACATATCCGATGGGTTGAAGATATAAGAGCGCTTTTTAGCGCTTTTTATAGTCATCACGTGAAAACATACTTACCCGTCAAAGGGCGTCTAAGAATTTCAAATAATAGGTAAAATGACACTTAAACTCCGCCAACACTCTCAGCAATTATATTCTAGCTACACAAAAGAGCTGTAATCATCTACACTTAAGAAAATTTAAAAAATAGATCACATTGAGACAATCAAACCCTAGCCTTACATATAGTATTTACAATACACTTACTTATTAAGGTATAAGATATCTCTGCTTAATGTTAAACTTTTATAACCAAAACGAATACTTCCAGTCATGCAACATATAGCAACTTTCATAGCAGGTAATGTAAAAAATAACATAACAAAAACACCGACTGTGTACTTAATCATTTTAAAATAAAAGCGATAAACTTCTTCAAATTACTATTATAATATTCGACACCTTTACAAAAACCGTTTCTATTACAGGGCCTCGATTCTGCCTGGATGAAACCATATTGTCTTATGACGCTAGGAGCTATATCAAAACTTTGACAATACTT
Source organism: Acleris holmiana (assembly GCA_949316455.1). Taxonomy (NCBI): domain Eukaryota; kingdom Metazoa; phylum Arthropoda; class Insecta; order Lepidoptera; family Tortricidae; genus Acleris; species Acleris holmiana. The sequence continues at coordinate 13,310,482 of OX438779.1, forward strand.
CAGCCTCCATATTAAACCATATTGATTTTGAAGTCTTTGTATTATCAACGTTTTGATAGCTTATTTACTTGTCAGTAATGGCAGCGAGTTAAAAGCAATTACACGTCTAAGGCAATATGGTTATGCCGAGTTGAAAAGAGGCCCTGGTGTAGTCAATAATCAAATGATATCGTATTTTGTTAGATAAGTTGGTATTTATCTTGCTTTTTCCATTAGGTTTGCCCCAAATCGATAAGTTTGCTGAGAAAGCAAGACAAATACAAAAATATCAGACGAATTACGATTTCAATTGATTATTCACTACATCCGTACAGCCAATTTCTTTTGGATATGTGAAGCTCATCCTACACTCACTTTCTTGTCAACACTTTGCATAAAATCTTTTACCATTAGGTCTGCAAGAATTAATATGTGGTAAAATAATGAAAATAAAATAATATCAAACGCTTTTTCGATTATCATAATCGCGTCGAATCTGAGTGACAAAATGTCACCTGTCAAGTTGGTAATTCTTCGTGGCGTTGTCTATCAAGTGGTAGTTAAATCTATTCCAACTCGATGATGTCGTCGATGTCATCGATGTCGAAATCCTTGAGAGTCATTGCTGAAAGACAAAAGAACATCATTTTATTTCCGAATAGAAGACTCGCGACTTCGTACGCGTTGAATTCGTTTCCCGCTATTAACCCATTTCGATAAATCATTTACTAGTTGAAAACATTACTAGAATTACTTCAAAAGTATACAACTAATGTTTCTACGTTCAGTAGTTTATTTCACAGCTCGCTGCTTTTATGCAATAGTGCCACAAATCAAAATGAGTCATTGTTGCATTTTAATTTGGAACGCAATTTACTTAAAGTTTTAAATCAAATTGTATTTGTTTTTGATTTGTGGCACTATTGCATAAAAGCAGCGAGCTGTGCGTTGTGTCAATCAATCCGTGAATCTGGAATCTCGCTGTGGCCCACGTTCGAGCTATGCACGTGGGTATAAATACAAGTTTAAATTTAATGACTTCTGATACACAATTGAACCGGTCTAAAGAGTTAACTAGGCGCAAGCCACGCACGCTCCCTTTTTCCAAAGCGCATGGGCAAGCTACGTGGCGTGGGCCGTCACGGATACAACCATCGTTGACCCTCGCAGCAATACAAAAAATCTCTTCTGGAACCAACAGCGTGCGCGTGCATCGGCGTGTAGTAATGTGGACACACCATTTTGAATGTACAGTGGTTAGTTTTAGCACCTAGAATCCCAACGGGTGCGATACCGCAACCCAAGTGGTGAAATCTTTGGACCAAAGAAAGGGGCTGGCGGAAATTTACAGACTGGCAGACAATCACACACCTAACACGCCAATAACAACTAAACAAGGTCGAGTGTCTGATGTATCTGCCAATGCCGGTTATCTACCAGGCCCTAATGAAATGTATCTTATATTGGAATGGAATTTAGAATACTCACGTCGATCAGTCTTTTTCCGCTTTGGCGCTTCGGGCTCCACCTTGACGGCGGGACGCTTCTTGCTCTCGGTCCGAGGCTCCATGTTAGAAACGCGGACTACGCCGCCCTTCAATCTGCAATAATGCCAAGTGTAAGAATTACGATATTATTAGTAGGTCTCAAGCGGAGATGCGAACAGTGAAATTGTCAATTATATTGACCAAATGAAAAATATTGAAGTTATTTCACGTGTCGTATCGTTTCTACTCCTTTTAGCTTGGCTTAAGTGGAAACACACCTAGAACCCTTATCAAGGCAGAGGCTTTTTATCGACCACATAGGGTTGGTTGAAATATCAGTCTTAGTACCTTGACATAAAGTTTAAGAAAGATTGCCTTTACATGAAAATTGCTTCATTTAAAATTACTCCCTAATTTTGATTATGTATTTTATCTTTAGTTGTAATTCCTAGATGAATTTTTGGGGCTGGTTAATATTTTATGATTGCTGACTGGTTTAGCTTAAAATCAAAGTTAGGCCAATGATATTGCTTTACTCAAAGTGAAAGTATTTTCTATGAGACTTAAAACTTTATGGGCAATCGAATACTTACGTGTTCGACGGCGTCAAAAAGATGCTTTTTGACGAGCCGGTCACGACTATGTTCTTTGGCATCGTCGTTTTCGTTGTTTCTTTCGGTACATTCGGCTTTATAGGAGTCGAAGGTTTCGCCTTGCTCGTACTGGGGAGACTCCTGACCGGCGCACTCGGTTCGGGCGCGTCCGTCAAGTCCACAGACTCCATGACGATTCTCGAGTTTTTACCCACAGTGACACATTTACTCAGTTTATTGAGAAAAGTCGACGCCTTAGAGGGTAAATGTTTCGGCATCACCTTCGTTTCTTTGGTCGGGGGCGCGTTCAACGAAGGGGATTGCGGTTTTTTGGTTTCTTTCGCTAGCAGAGAAGACTGTTGGGCGCTCGTCGGTTTTTTAGACGGCTGGGCGGGCGCTTCTGAAGACTTTTTGGGGGGCTGCGGTTTAGAAGGGGTTGTCGGCTTGAAGGGAGATGTAGTGGTCTTCGGTGGCTGGTAGAGGGCGGCGGGGATGTGCACGACGTCCCGCAGGATGGACAGCGGGTCCTCGTCGGCGCGCGCCGGGCTGCTCGCGCGCGAGCTGCCGCTGCTGTCGCTGGACGACGCGCGCACGCGCTCCGCCACCTCCACGACACTCTTCTGCGCCTTCTCCGGCGTCGCCGCCTTCGTCGGAGGCAGCGGCTCCCCTCGAGCGGAAATTTTAGTGATCGGCCCCGCGCGACCTCTAAGTATCTGCGCGTGGATCTCCGACCCGGGATTGACTTTATTCAACACCTCGACCTCCCCCGTCTTCGATATTCGAATGATGTCGCCCGGCTTGCACAGTTTCGGGGTCTCTTTGTTAATATTTTTTGTAACAGTCGTTTCCGGAGCGGAGTCTGCTTTGCTAGGGCCGGGCTGCGTTGTCGCGGGGAGTCCAGATTTTCCGGGGCCTCCTTTCTGTTGTTTGAGGATGTTAGGTTTATGGGTGGTCGGAAGCCTTTCTCCGAACAAGCGGATCGCGGGGGAGTCGGCGGAGGCGCCGGTGAGCGCGACGGGGACGGGCGGCGGCGCGGGCCGCGGGCTCGGCTCCTCGTCGTCGCTGTCCAGGCAGATCGTGTTCGCGTCCGGCTCGCTGGCCGCCGGCTCGGGCGGCGCGCTCGTCACGCCGACGATTTTGTTCCCGCATATGGTCAAGACCGGCCCGCTGTGGGGCGCGGGCGACGGGCCGGGCCCGCCGGAGCTGCCGGCGCGGCTCGCGCGGGCGGGCGGCCGGCCGGGGGGCGCGCAGCTGCTGGCCGCGGGCGGGCTCACGATGCGCACGTCGTCGTCGTCGGGCAGGATGCACTCGTCGCCGGACTGAGGCTCGTTTGAAACCACGGGGACGGCGCGTTTAATCCTACAACAATGTGTTACAGGTAAATCACAATGTATGCATTTCTATTGACGGATGCCGATGCCGATAGGTCAATGCGCAACTTGGCGCTGCGCCATCCACGCTAAAAAACAGCTATAGAATGAGATTTTTAGAATCGCAAACTTTGTTAATATATTAATGAAAACCCTCTCAGAATACTCAATTTCCTTATAAAAATTAAAAATACAGGCTAATGAAGTATACTCACAGTCCTACTGGCACAACCGCCGGCTGCGGTGTGACGGGTGTCAGTTTGACAAACCCTAAGTTCGGTATTTTTGGCTTCGGTTTCTCTTTAGGCATCAAATCCGACGTGACCTTAACTTTTAGCTTGGGCCGATCCCTGCTTCCCGTAGCATCATTTAACATCTTTTCTGTGTCTGCGATCAGGTTTTCTTTGAGAACGTTCTGTTCTGATGACTTAGTAGCTGATGTATTTAGTAAACTAGAGCCACTTGTGTGAAGTTTCTTAAGTATGTCTTTGCCCAAAACCTAGTAAAAAAAATATTATAATATTAACCTTAAGCTTAACCTTTAGCTCTATTTACCATAAAAAATATTAAGTAATTTGAGATGTATCTACTTCTTAGCAAATTGTAAAACAGTTACATTATCACATCTCACCGTCTCCGATAGTTTGTCTATACAACAATACTATAAACTAAATGAAGGGGAGAGACAAATCCGAGCTTTGCCGACAAAACACTATGTTCAATGTTTATTCAGCATCAACAAATTCAGTGAAAAGCTAACCTTAATGGCAATGTCGTAGATTGGTCCGCTGTCGATGGGCTTTCCCGTAACCTCGAGCTCTCTCAGGGCCTTGCTCGTGCTATACCGGGCCGCCAGCGTGGCCGCGTCTTCGTCCAGCATAGGGTTCCCGGCTAGGTACGTATGCGCCACTATCTTCACGAAGTTCTGGTTGGTCAGCAAAGACGGATGCAGAGGATAATTCTCCACGTCAGCACCAGCGCTCACTATTTTCTTACCCATCTCCGGCAATTCCTCTTTCACCGCAACAGTCGACTGAACCACTGGTTCATCGTCATCATCACTCAGAAGCAGAATACTATCATCTGGCACTACGGGCTCCATCGGTATCTCTTTTGGTTTACTAATTTTCTTCTTGCTCTTAGGCCCTGGTTTGTACTTTTTTGAGTTATCTTGCATGCGGTATTGCAGAGGCTGTTCATCGATCCAGTCGTCGTCGTTTAAATCTACAAAGCCATCTGGAGCTATGGAATCTAGCTTCTTTATAGCGGACACAGCGGCTTTCCTTCTGCTTCTCACACCTCCAGTTAAATCCCCGGTGATGGTTTCAGTGTTGAAGTCCGAGGATGTATCATCTTCTACTTGTATTCGTGGTTGCTCTTGGGGAGGAATGGCGTGTTTATCTTCTTGTACTTCCATGGAGCGTACATCAGTAAGAGCTGGCATGGGCGGAGAACTTTTCCGTAGCAAGACTTGAGCTATGCTCGCTGCCAGCTCGTCACCGGGAGGTAATTTGCTCAAGTCTCCGTTGGCGACGATCTGTCGGACCGTTCCTATTAACTTTGATATGTCCCTCGCTCCTTTCTTGCTGTTAAAGTCATGGCTTAATAAGATTTGAGTTATCTTCGAAACCATGTCGTTCTCTTGATCTTTATTGATGAGGAACTCCTCAGGACGTTTGCTGGTGGACGGCTGCGGCTCCAGCTGAGCCGTCGGTTGGATAGGAATGCAGCAGTTGATAACTTTCTTCCCTCGTTTGGGTCTGGGCTCCGTCGGAGGGGTAAGCTTGGCATCCTCGCTTGGCTCTTCTTTGACGTCCGTAACCGTGGAAGATTTGTCGATGGAGAGGCTTCTTTTGGCTACTTTCTTTTCTTTTTTGACAGCGCTCTCGTTCTTCATTTCTGTGGCGGAAAAGACCAATATTAAACGTTTGTAATCGCTGCAAGTTTGTTAAACGTTCTACCAGTGGTGAGCAAGGTCTGTAGTATCACTAACTATGAACTCGGCCGCAAACAACGACAAAGTCTGAAGTACTAAATAAACCAGTGCCACAAAATCTTTTAATTAAAGGAGGTACTTATCAGGTAGTGTTGAAACTATTATAATTATAACGGACCAGCCGCACGCGACTACAAGCAATGAACAGCAAGTACGGTATGTTATACAGTAGGATCTATTCGGATTTACCCTATTGTATTCGTTAATACTGCTACCAGGCAGCGGTGTCCATAACACTACTAACTATAGTAAAGGCTAAAACACTTGGTAACATGCTGGCAATCTAGAGCTGGCCGCCATGAGTCTCGGATCTCACTTACTAATCCAACAGTCTTCAGGAAATTTGCTGGTTAGCAAACTAGTGATTGCTAATAAATATCTATGGGCTTCAGAACTCGCTACTGCGAGCGCTGCGAGGAGGTCGGCAACAGCGTTGGGTCAGCGGCTACGGCATATGTTCGGTCTAGCACTATGAGCGCCATTTGATCTCTGACAAACTATGTTGCACTAAATAGTATAGTTATTAGTCGGTGCGTGACTGTGATGTCATGGAGTCAAAGCTGTAGATTACCACCACGTTGTAGGCGAGAGGTAGTGACATACAGTGTGTCCCTGGATAAGGTGCACAAACAAATAGGGATGAAACCTTTGGGGACGGAGCCCAAAACAACAATGATTGCTGTCAACCTTTTCGGAACAAAGTGAAATATCTCGCGTCACATGAGGTCTATTAAGGTGAAATAAACGGTTTTTTAATCCTAGGCCATTTCCTGTGTCAATTAAATAAATAAACAAACGAAAAATATGCCAAATATACAGGGTATTCTTCAAAAAATGCGTATATTATTTGGAAATTTCTGATTTATTAATTCATAATAATTAATTTAAAAAAAAAGTGTCTAATCCAAGTGTCATTTATGATTATTTTATGGCGGATTATGTCATTTAGTATGTTTTGTCTATTTTTTTGTAGAGTTACTTTTTCCTTTTTTAATTCGATTAAAACAGGATAATGCTCCAGGATTAAAACATCGTTTATTTCATCTCAATAGAGCTCATATGAGGTGAGATATTTAACTTTGTTCCGATAGCGTTGTGAGCAATCAATTATTTATCAAATAGATTGTTGTTGTTATGTGTATTTGTTTGTGCACGTTATGGAGTGTCAGCGTGTGTGTGTGTGTGTGTGTGTGTGTGTGACTGACGGTCCCGCTGGGTCTCCTGCTGGAACTGGTCCCAGGCGGCGGCGCGCTCGTGCTCGGGCAGCGCGGGCTCGGAGCCGCGCAGCAGCGAGTCGTGCTCGTGCACGGCGTGCAGCGCCGCGTCGCGCGCCACGCGCAGCAGCACCACGTCCTGCACGCCCACCGCCACGCCGCCCGCCACGCCCACGCCCGTCTCGTCGAACCTGCCCAGACCGACCAAACATTCACAACCTAATCCTATGCTATACGTCTTCTATGTTCTTACTGTCTATCATTGCGGTTAAAAACCAAGTCAATTATAAACCACTTCCCGTCATTGTGATGGGCTCGGAATACAAAGTAAACCATATGACAAAGCAACATTACGATATCTAGCCGATCTGATGATGGAGTCAATTGGTAAGAACAGATCAGCGCTGTTCTTGATGTAGACCACCGGTGTCCCCTTGTTTTACAGAAACGCAATTCACAGAATGTATCACTTCGCTGAATTTTCATTTCATAGAAAGCTAATGTCTATTGAAAACTTAATGTTTTCAGATCACCACCAAATTGAGATTCGTTGGTTCGGTCTCAGTAAAATAACTAACACAAAGAAAAATTCAGCCGGCAACAAAAGCTTATACCTAGTGAGCGTCGGGAGTCTAGTAATTGTAGTGATGGTGTCTGACTGCTGATCGTAATACATCGAGTTTAAATCTCAGCGGTTACCAATAACATTTTTTACCCGACGCTCTTATAACGAAGGAAAAACATCGTAAGAAAACCTGCACATAACAAAAGCTAACTATATAAGGGTCTCCCCACACCTATCGACGCGGAATCGGCGTTACCTGATCTCAATTCTCTTTATGTCTACGCAATAAAAGCGAAAAGACATCGATTGGCTCGACGGCCACCGGTCGACGTCGGCCGAGCCGACTCGACGTCTTTTAGTTGTTCAGCTAACGCCAATAACGCGTCGATAGGTGTGGGGAGACCCTAAGAGTGGTAAAAACAAAAGCGATCCTACAGAGTCTCAGGCCTAAACGAAAGGGCCCAATCTATACAAGAGAAACATAGATAAATCTTTCCATCTTTGCAAGAAAAAGTAGCTTTACGAGGTATGTACGTCACAAACTTCTTCTTCTATCGAGTAAGTAACGTTAACGTAACGTCATTGAGAAATATATTATGGGGATAAGATCAGCGCTCCCGTATCCATAACTAGTACTAAAATTGACGTTCACATTGACTTTCGTACGTCGAGTAATACTTCAATATACGTAAAATGATGTATTGAAACGCGAGTCGCGAGGCGCGCGCGTTTTAGGGGTTCGTGCTATCGATAGATTCCGCGAAAGTATAATTTTTGGATTGTAAATGCTATTTTTAAACGTGACGTATAATTCAAATGTTCGTGCTAGAACTACAGATTATCATTGCCTGATGTTCCGTAGTAACGTACCTGTATAGTTCAGTGAGTTCGGCCATGTTGTAGTGGCGGTCGATCTGCTGCTCGTCGACCACGCGGCACGACACGGCTTGCTTCGTCACGGCGCGCTCGTAGATCTTTTGCTCCATAGTACCCTATAGGTTAGACGAGTAATTAAATCTCAGTCGACTGGTGTATAACCAGTGGTACTTGTTCGGTCAGTTAGTGTTGGATGCCCAAATCCCCGATTCTTTTCTCTTTTTAATTCTTTCAATTCATCATCCTCCTGCCCTTGTCCCACACTAGGTGGGGTCGGCGGAACATGTTTTTCTCTTTCACTCTCCTCTATTTAACTCAGTGTTCACACCTACACACACAAAAACTATACACTGATCATGCTTCACACGTCCATCCAAGATTACTCCGTTTTTCCTCTACCCTTACATCTTTTACATTTACTCATTATTTATACTCATTATTAATCTTCTATCAATATTGCAAATAATTGCTTTAAGGAGTGTTTTCGTATATTGAAAACATTACGTAACATGCTTACACATTTGAACACTTTCCAAAAAACTCTTGAAACACCTAGTTCTAGCTCTGTACTACACAGTTACTAACATATAAAATAATTTCCTTTTTCCTGGAAATCTACCACCGCTTGACAATGACAGCTGCTGAGAAGCCCAATACCCATATCATCCACCGAGCCACCGAGCTTACCAGTGCGACCAGCCGGTAGATGTAGCAGTCCTTCTTCTGTCCGAAGCGATACACCCTAAAGATGCTCTGTATATCGTGCGCGGGGTTCCAGGACGTGTCCAGAATGATCACGCGGTTCGCCGCCGTCATGTTGAGTCCCAGCGAGCCGGCTCGGGTGGAGATGAGGAATACTCTGGAATTATTCGGAACTTATAGAAATAACAAATAAATATAATAAAAAAAAAGGAAAATTGGTCGGAAGAAAATGGGTATCGTCAGGATCATGCAACTCCGAATTCAATGGAGTACAATATGTATATGCCGACAAAGTATGGAATAACCATGAGCAGGGCTCGGATACCGGTTAAATTTTCAAACCGTTATTATGTACTTGACTTTAATCCTTCTCATTTCGGTTCCGTTCGCATACACCGTTTTTTTAACCGGTTTTTCCAAAACATTTATATAACGTTCAATTCGATTTAACCGGTTTCGAGCTAAAAAACCGGTTAATTCAGAAGCACGTCACGCAGCATAAACAGAACAAAACTTTTAGGCTGGGGCAACAGTTGCAGCCGACCGTGGTGCTCAAAAGGTTAACAATCTAAAGAAGACTTCAAGAACAGTAAGTGACGCATTTCTCACTTGGTCTTATAGTTGTTTTCGGCGTTGAACTCGCGGCACCACTTCTGGCGGACCTCGGGTGGGACGGAGCCGTCGAGCCGGTAGTACTCCTGGCCCAGGCTCCAGTTGTTGATCTTCTTCAGGAAGAACTCCAAGGCGTCCATCGTTATCAGGGACGTCGAGAATATCAGTCTGACACAATAAATAGACTATTGAGAATACTTCATCCTATTATCCTACCAATATAACAAATGCGGAAGTTTGTATGAGTGTTTCAGTTTGTTACTCTTTTACGCTGCAACGGCTAGACGGATTTGGAATGGAGATAGCTTATACCCTAAGTATAGAGTTGATATTGCAAAAGTTTCCAAAATTAAACAGCTTCATAAAATGCGAGAAATAATAACTAACACCAAATTCAAAAGTTCAAAGCCTACTTACACTTTGTCATCCAGCGAGACGGCTTCCTGCAGTATCCTGAACACGGCAACGAACTTATTGGAGCTCTCGAGACAATCCAACATATTGCCACCGTCGAGGTACTGAAGCCACCACACTTCGTTGTCTGAAGGTTTCACATCTTCAGTTGAAGGTTTCATATCTTCAGTAGCTGTCAAATCTTCGCGCGCTAAATCGTCTTCGAGCTTCTCGGCTACGGAAGAAGTGTGCGAGTCTTGTATTGCATTTATATTATAACTATCTTTAGATGGAAAATGAAAGACAGCGACAGAACTTCTCGACGCAAATCAGAACCAGCTGGATACAACAAAGTTACAATCCGACGAAGACATTTAGAAACGACGTTTTTATTGTTCCTATTCCGCTTTACGTTTTGACTTTCGCCACAAACCTAACGTTTAAGTGTAAATCGTACTTTATGATATGATAAATACTAGTCAGTATAGAAAGTAACGTTCAAAATAAATTGTCCTAGAGTATAAAGGTGTCCCAGATCTTGACGTTACTATTAAGGAATAAGAAATCGTTTATACCGGTCTTGAGGAAGGTTATTCTTTCCTATACGTTAATTAGGTTACGAGTTATTATGATAGTAGTAAAGAGCGCTACCTAAAGTTACACCTTTGCCTCCCTTGGCTAAAGCAGCTAATTTGTTAGCGTCACTATCAACAAAACTTTAATCACACCTAAACTAATGATTACTAACATTTTGGAAAGTTAAAAATCAAGTTAACACAACCCGAAGAATTGTGGCTACTTATTCACAATAGTAAACAGATAATGTGTTTCTAACCTTTCACTTTAGCTTTCTCATCACGCGACTTCATCTGGAAATTATGCAACACCTGCGGATGCGACCAAATCTTCTGCAGCGTATGAAAGTCCTTCAGAATGCTCTGTTTCTGCTTATTTGCATAGCAGTTGAGGTAATGCTTGTATAAATCACATTGGCACTTGGTGAGAGTTATGAACACCGTATATTCGTGTTTCTTTGGAAGATAAGGGTAGAGCACGGAAACTTCTTGTCTTTGGAGGCAGCCTTCCAACACTTTGTGGAGAATGTGCGTTCGAGCTTTCATTAGTTTTATGTCATCTACTTGAGAATCTCTGTGTTGTCCGTTCATAATAGGATTTTCAAACCTAAAATATATTAAAATTCAAAATATACAAATGGGGATGGTGGTTTAAGAAACGCCTTCTGCAATAATTGCAATATCATTACACATGTTGAGCCATAGAAACTTCGTGTTATCAATCATGAATATATCGTCATTGTAGATTGACGCTGTCATAATGACAGGGATCTATGGTAGCTCAACAATTTAAATCATTAACTGAGAATAATAAATATTACCTGTTGGAATATTCGGCATACGTTCCAAGCAGATTTGGTTTGACAAAGTTCACCATGCAGTAATACTCTCGCAGGTTATTCTGCATCGGCGTGCCGGTCAGCACGATTCTTCTTCGTGTCGCAACCCTGCTCATGGCAACTGCTAATACAGAGCTGTCGTTCTTTAGCAAATGCCCTTCGTCACAGATGATGATGTCTGGTCCGGGGTCCAGCAGGGCTGTGCGGATCTTGTCTATGATGGTTTGTCGAATGTCGTCGAGCTCCGCATCGAGCGTGGTCAGACTCCGAAACAATTCGTAGCCGATGATGAAGATTCCTCCACCGCTGTACCAGTCTTCTAACTGGTACGCACGTTCGTAGGTCTTTTTCAACTTGGACAATTCGAAAACCTGCAGGTGTTTATTGGTCATGGTTATGATATGCGATGTGTACGGTACCTAGTTTTACTCTGAAAACACTCAATTGATCCTACCGACTGCGCCAATATAGTGTATGCAAAGTTAAACATGGTATATCGCAAACTGGCAGGATAGATAAGATACAAATGTCAATCTATCGACATAAAAATATGATAATTAAATGACATGAGCGAACGATAGGAGCGCTTTAACAGAAAACCCAGCAAAACTTTTCAAACCTTGTTTAAATTTCAAATTTGATTACCGTTAGTTTTACCTTTATTTAGTAATACCTTTAGTTTCCGTTTCAGTTTACGCGGCTTGAAAATAGAAAAATACACGTAATCAAAAAAGTTCCATTATATTTTAGCGTCATTCGAAAGAAGATTATAAAAATGGAGTTTCCATTTACTTTGATTTCATCCGTGACTGGACCAATCCACTTGTGTATTTCGTCAACCCAGTTCAACACCGTCGACAACGGACAGCATACCAGCACTCTGTGCATGCCGACTCGTGGGTGAGTGAGAACCTTTAAAACAAACGATGTATTTTAAAAAACGGACAAATAAGAGGGGTGTTATACTGCCCTCGTAAGCCAATAAGCAGTATCTCAAATTCAATGGCCAAAGCAAAATCAATCCTATCCTGTTAGTAATAAGATTGCATTTGCTACAAGAGTTTGTCTGAGATACTGCTATTTATGTTAGCAGGGCAGTATAAGTTTAACGTGTGTATCTGTGCGTCTTTGGCATTGTAGCTCTTAAACGGATGGGCCGATTAGGACACGGTTTTATCTTAAAGAAAGCTAGATTAATCGTGATGGTTCTTAGCTAGGTCTGATGAAAATCTAATGAGCCGTTTAAGAGATATCAGTTCTAGAAGAAGGGATCACCTCCAACGGGTGTTTTTATCTTTCTAATAGATTTTATTCCAAAACTAATTTGACTATTTCGTACAGATATAGTAAATAATCATACGATTTCGTATTTTTATGCATTAGTTTTATCAAAAACTAATTTAGCGCTATCTCGTAAAAACTCATACTATATGGCTGCGAATTTTTCTCTTTGATACATTTAAAGAGTTGCCTTTCAATATATTTAAGAAAATATTATTTATTTTTTTAATCGATTAGAGCGAAAGCAAATTGCAATATAAGTTTAAAACGAAATATTTGTACGCCAGTCTCGGCAAAACAAGATGCGATCTATGATTATTGTAATATGCTGTGTATGCATTAGGTGTTCGTGTGTGCGTGGCTGCCAGACACACGGGCCAGTAACAAACTAGCTACCGGACGAGCGCACGTGTTTTACTTCTATTATCTCCACCCAAATAAATAACAATTGGCGACGAGGATGAGATAAAATCCAAGTAATGTAGGTATTATTGTAATACGTTTTATATACGCTTGTTTTTTTGCAAATAAACTATTCATTCATTCATTAATTTACATCTGTACTAATGTGTATTGTAACTTACAGTGTGTAACAGCGCAAGGACTTGCAACGTTTTCCCGAGTCCCATGCAATGCGCCAGTATGCAACCGCCTCCAGGGTGGCCTGTCTGTACCATCTGCAGGCTTTCAAAGCACGCGTCCCACATAAACTTCACTCCTTCGTACTGAGAAGAACAACAAACATAAAAATTAGAATTAATCAGTTAAAATTTCAAGTTCTGGGCCCAGCGGTTTTGTCTGTACATTGCCTTAGCAAGACCTTAGCCAGAAAACCACTTAAAATCCTTTTACATTTTATATAAATAGGTATAGATGGCAGTAAATCGATCGGGATATATTTAAAAGCGAGAAATAGTTTCTCTAGTGAGAGCAAAATACTACTAAAAATGACATAGAGCACATGTAAAGCCTAAGTTTTGTCTCCTTCTTACCTGATGAGCCTTCATGACTTTAGTAAAAAACGGATGAACGGTAACGGCAGGCCGCAGCCCTTCAAAGTCGTATTCCAGACACACCTCATCATTGATGACAAGGACGTTCACCCCTTCATCGCAACCCATCAACTCTTGCTGTAAGGAACAATTTAAATACTTAAAATAAACACATACCGCCGTACTCAGAGACATTTTAAGAGACAATTAACTAGTGCTTTTTCAAACGTGTGTATTATAAATCGTCACAGAGGACAATCGTCATTAACTGAATCTGAGTACTAACGTTACACTTCCGTTTTAATAGGGTTGTTGGGCGATTGGTTAATGGTGACATGGTTGGGATTAAAAGTAATATACTACACCTCAGATCATAGAAACAAGGGAGATATGGTATGGGGGCGTGGTTCGTGACGCCTCGATATGGCCATTTTGACCATATCGAGTTAACATATCGGCTTAAGGCACGTTAAACGTCGCCTCAGTCGCCCACCGATCACTGTCAATACACGAGCTCCGTTAAAAATGTAAAATGATTGTTTCTAGCGTTAAAGTGTGCAAAAATCAAAATGTTAACGTAAATTTCAAATCTAGGGGCATAACATACCAGCGGTAAAGTTCATTTTCAAGCATTATTTCTCTTTTTATAAATGAATATTATTGTTTGTATAGATTTCGTAAGGGTGTGGACGTGATTTCTATCGACTATCGATAAATGGCTTGTTCTACAGCGATCAAAGAATTAAACGCATATAACACACAAAAAAAAAGTTGCGACAATTTTTTACGTACGACGTGCATTTTCTGAATGACAGTCGTTAATACTTACTCAAATCTGGATTCGGCTCATTTATATTGTAGATTTATTCATTGATTGGATTTTATGTTGTCTGTCGAAGTATTTTTTTAAATTAATATAGCAGTTCTATCCGATTTGTTAGTGATCGATTTGTATGAGCATTTAATATCATCAAAGTTTTATTTCAAACCTAAATAAGAAGCCATTTTTAGAAAGACAACCATTGTAAAATTAGTTTGAGAATGTTTTTTTCAAGCTTCTTGTATTTGGAATTAGATTAGCGTTTAGTATTCATTTCATTATTTTGCCCGATAGCGCCCAAGGTCTAACGCCGCTTCGAAGTAAAAAATCAATATCTCGGAAACTGTGAAACGTGTCGAAATGATTTGTACACAGATATTTTCGTTTTTAATAAAGAATACCATGTCATGAGCCAAATTCCTAAACTTGTTAACATTCTACAGGGTATTTTTTATCAGTGCATAAATTTTAACATGTGATTTTGTATCGTTAATATAATATATTAGCACAATAAAAGTTCAAAAAATATTTTTTTTTGTTGCAAATTATCTCTCTTTTACCTTCTTGTGTGGACACAAAGTCACACTAGAATTAATGATGACATGGGTTGTCAATCTGTAGGTATGCGATACACTGTATGGATATTCGAAATTTGAAATTTCATGTACAGCTTATCAGACAACAAGCCCCTCTCCTACTGATATTCTAAATTTGAAACTTAATTTATTAACTTAAAGTGGCATTCTATGGAACTTGCTAACTATGTAAACAAGCCGCCATACTAAAATTGACATTAGATGTCAATTTCAATATATTGTTTGTTTACATAGTTAGCAAGTTCCATAGAATTACAGTATACTTAACAACACTCCCCTCTCCTCGCACCCTTGCATTAGAGGGTCCATGAATATCGTTAAGTTACTGGAATCATTGAATCGGCAATATCTCAAATATTTTTTAAGCTAGAGTAAAAATAACACCCCATGTGTTATTGATTAACAATAGCGAAGCAAATATTAAAATTTGTGCACCTATTAAAAAATTACCCTCTATTCTAACATTAATAAATGGGTCATACACACTCTTAAAAACAGTTGTCTTTCCTGTGGTCAATAGTTTTAGTTTTTTTAGTTTTTGTGCATATAAGTTTTGTTTTTATACGATAGGTCTAAAGAAGTCCTGACTCCGTTTGGGCTTGACGCGAATGGGCTTAAGCCAGAAAATTAGGCCTTAAAAACGTTAACTTCCGGCGTGTCCACAGGAAGACGCTAACGTAAATCTGTGTATGACCCAGATGTAAAAAGTTTAAATGATGTTTTTTTATTAACATAATAGTAAAATAAAAATAATATAACCTACTGTCAAATATATTTGACATTCAAGGCAAAAAGTCTAAAAAAAACCCGGCAAGAGCATGTCGGACCATGCTCAGTGTAGGGTTCCGAAGCCGATAAGTACTACAAACATAAAAACCAACAAGTAATAACAAATTTTCTATTTAAAGTCATTTGGTGCCGTCGTAGATGATTTTAGTTGGTATAAACACTTTAATCGCCTGTATCTCAAGAACCAATGATGTCTACTTAGTCGTGATAGTTTTCCTTTAAAATCGTTATATGCTCTTAATAAGATTTTTAGTTTGTATAGTTTTGGCTGTTGCACGCTTGAGTCTAACAAAAATTAGCGCTTTAAAATATTTCATAAACGGATTACTTAATCTAAAAACTGGTTTCACAAACCCTTTTATTTTTGAAAGACCTATCCAACGACACCCCTCACTATAGAGTAGACGAAAAAAGAAATACATCCCCACGCTACAAAGAAGATGGCGCTAGTGTGCCACGGTTAACATCAGCTCCGTATATAAAATTAGTTAAAAAATGTTTAAAGTGACAAATTTGAACATTTAACATTATAAATAAGTTCGAAATAGTGTAAAAAGTGCGGGGATATGTTATCTTAAATGGTTATTAAGTGTCCGAGATATTATAGCCGTAAAACTAAAAGAAGTTATTTAGTGTGAAAACGCCGTGTTCATGTTATTATATTCCTATGGGAACATTATTTTACCATAGAAATGGTGAGAAAACTGATTAAAAAGTGAATTTGAAATATAGATCTCTAATTATAGCTGTTATTACAAAACGTTTCGACGTAATTTCGGTTAAAGTTTTAAAGCGTGTGTGTAAACAAAGTCTCGTCCAATCACAGCGGTTTAAGAGTCGCCATCTAACGTGATATGTGTAAACCAGTTCCCTTCCAAATTAAAGTAGTTTCAGTGGCGCCATCTAACGTCAAATGGCAAAACTAGTAAAACAGATAAAGATATAGTTCAAAAAATTAGCCACGAAACGGTAGAGAGCGCTGAAATAAAAAATGGATCAAAAGTGTTCAGGTTGCCTGCAGGAAATCCCTGATAGATGTTTCCTAACCTGCTCACTATGTCACAACAAATATGACCTAGAATGTGCTAAGGTCTCCTCTCAGAGATTTTACAGTTTTTACGGCGCGGATTCCGAGAGTAAACAATTTTGGAAATGTCCATTTTGCATCAGTAAAAACCCAAAACGGGATAACACCAATACTCCCATCGCCATTCCTCAACAAGGTACTACAGACGACTTCTGCGGTGACGCCATCCCCGAAACGAATAATATCACTATCAGGAAGAAAAATAATGCAGCATTAAATGTAACACCAAGCTTTGATGACTCGAGTATTTTAGGTGACACAATAGTGGAAGATAGGAGTCCAGAAATAACTATACAAGCACGACAAGCGGCACAAACACCTTTAGCCTCCCATACAACAATTACAACCATTACTCTGGAACAAATCGAGAAACTCCTTGATAAAAAACTGGAAAACAATAAACAGTCGCTATTATCAGAACTTAAAATTATTTTGCTTTCAGAAGTAAGCAATGCAATAACAGAATTAAAAAATGAAATAGCTCTGACAAATAATGTAATAGAACTAGATCAGAAGAAGCAAAAACAGGATATACAAAAAATAAACAACAGAATTATCTCCATCGAGGCTGAAAACAGAAAGCTAAAAAACGAAATTGATGAGATAAAAAAACTAATGACTCAAAAAAACATAAATACCGAATCTCTATGTAGCCCTCAATTATTGAAATGCAATAACGAAATATACCTAAAGAAAATTGTTCTCTATGGCCTATATGAAAATAATTGGGAAAACCAAATGGACTTACACGACCGTATCTTACATATATTCCAGGAAATCCTTAATGTAAATCTCACGGAGTATATTGAAGATGTAACCAGGATTGGAAGAAAAGGACAACAAAGGCCAATAGTAATAGAACTTTTAAGTAAAAAAGTCACTAAATTTTTACTAGACAATAAAACCTACTTTAAAAACACGGGGTTGTCTATTTCTGAATACCTGGATGGAGAGTCTCTCAAAAAAAGGTATGTGTTAAGAAAGTCTCTCTATGAAGCTAGACAGAATGGGCATCATGCTATAATAAAACATAACAAATTATTTATAAATGGCAAGCCCACCGATCCCTTCGCAACACAGTCTACCGGTTCGTCCGCATCTCAGGGTAACGTCCACTATGCTACCTCACAAATGACAATGGATAAACCTAACATCACGCCTGCGCATTCGAACGAGGCACCCGAGAATTTAAACGTCAGCAAACAAGGTAAACATTCTGGGCAGTTTTTTCGCCGCTAATATCCAAATATTATACCAAAATATGCAAAGTATTAGAGGCAAAATACCTCTAATTGAAGAATTAACGGAGGAACTAAAACTTCAATCCCTTTGCATAACAGAAACCTGGATTACAACTAAGAAGATCGACTTACTTAAACTGGATGGATACAGCTTGGCAGCAAACTATAGTAGACAGCACTTTGAGGGCGGTGGCGTTTGCATATTCTTGCGTGAAGACATCGAATGTGTGGAAAGGAACGACATAACAAAAAGGAGTGTTGAGTGTATATTTGAAACCTGTGCTTTAGAATTAAAAAAATAAAATGCTCTTATTATAGTAATATACTGGCCACAAAGAAATAGAGAATTTCAAACATTCTATAATTGCCTAGAAGCCCTTTTGAAACATATTGTATCGGTAGATAATTGTAAAAATATAATTATTGGTGGCGACTTTAACATTAACGCCCTAGATAAAACTAAACTTACTTTAAGCATTTTAAACTTAATGAAATGTTATAACTTCAAACAACATGTAAAAGACCCCACACGTACCACTTCATCTTGTAGTAACTGTTTGGATCTATTGTTCACTAACTTTCATGATTGTGAAATGACTATCAGCGTGAATGAGTATGGCTTCTCGGATCACAAAGGTGTCTTACTTCAATTACCGTTACCTGATACCCAACAAAGAATATGGTTTGATGAAAAAAGGATATATAACGATCATAACATAAATCTATTTAAATATGAATTACAAAAAATTGATTGGAGCTTAATTATTTCATGTAATAAAACAGTAAATGAGAACTACAAATTATTTTCGGATCAAGTAATAAACGTACTAAACAAGACAATACCTAAAAAAAGGTTAAAATTAACACGTAATAATAAAAAATCTTGGTTAACAACCGGAATAAAAAAATCATGTTCAAACAAGCGACTGCTTAAAATAATGACGTCAAAAACAGATAACGTTATTCTAAAAAAGTATTATAAAAGTTACGAAAAAGTTTTGAAAATTGTTATAAAAAATTCAAAAAAACACCAAAACATCAAAAAAATTTTAAGTTCCGAGAATGTTATTAAAGGAATGTGGCAAGTTATAAGAGAAAACACAAATAAAACGTCAAAAAAATCTTACAAAAATATATCACTATTAATAAAAAATACAATCACAGAAGAGCCAAATAATGTTGCAAATACCTTTAATGACTACTTTACTTCCCTAGGTAACCAGAAATACTCGACAAATACTACAAACCTACCGTTTTGCAACCAGTCAAAAAAAGATTCACCCTCTAACTCCTTATACATAACGCCCGTTAGCGAACATGAAATAAGGAGCATTATATGCAGATTAAAAAATAAAAGAAGCAGCGGACATGATGAATTGCCTCCTGCTCTTATTAAAAAATGTTCAAAAGAATTATCTAACCCACTCTCACTCATTATCAACCAATCTTTAAATGAGGGAGCCGTGCCCGATGCACTTAAAATTTCTGTAATAAAACCTATTCATAAAAAAGGGGACCGAAATAATCCAGCCCAATACCGTCCCATAGCTCTATTACCTACCTTTGCTAAAATCTTAGAAACTACTATGGCAAATCGACTTTACCTTTTCTGCGAAAAATTTAAGATTTTTAATGAAAATCAGAACGGCTTTAGGAAAAATAGGTCTACAGTATTGGCCCTATATAAATACATGCAAGAAGTACTTGATGTCATTAATAACAAGAAATATGCAATCGGGGTGTTATTGGATATGAGTAAGGCCTACGACAAAGTATCATACAAGATTTTGTTAGATAAACTTTACAATATAGGCGTAAGGGGCGTGGCTCATAAATGGTTCCAATCATATTTGACAAATCGAGCCCAGTTTGTGAAAATAGAATACTTTAATCATCAAACCAGAACCATACAGCACATTAATTCAAAACACAATAGTATGTTGGGATCGATTCCTCAAGGCAGTATACTTGGATGTCTTTTATTTCTCATTTATATAAACAATCTCCCGGAAATACTCGACCATACATGTATACTTTTTGCTGACGATATCTCTGTGGTCTTTCCTTACTCAAAAAACGATAATAATTTAAATTCCCTTCTAAATAATACCTTATCTAAAATAGTGGATTGGTTGAGCTTCCACAACCTTGAATTAAATATAGAAAAAACAAAGATAGTACAATTTAGACCCCATCAAAAAGCCAGATTAAAAATAAATTTTGCGTTTAATAATCAAATATTGGAATGTGTAAACTCAACTAATCTTCTAGGCCTCGAAATAGACACAAACATGAATTGGAAATCTCATATCCAAAAGGTGTCTGCTAAGCTGTCTACATTTACGTATGCCTTAATGCAAGTTAAAAAACATGCAGACCTGAGAACTGCTCTAAGTGCTTACTATGCATTTGCCCATTCACGACTCCGATACGGCATCTTACTGTGGGGTAATAGCACTAACGTACATGATTTGTTTGTTTTACAAAAGAAATGTATACGAATCTTAGTTAATATAAAACAAACAGATAGCTGTAGACCCTACTACCGGAAACTTAAGATACTTACCGTAACCTCCCTTTACATACTTGAGTTGTGCAATTTTTTAAGAAAACATCGTAATTTTTTCCCACAGCCAAAAGATTACACACATTCAAATTTACGCCCAAGAAATAATATCCCAATCCCATCATCGAAATTGAAAATGCACAGTTCGAGTCCACATGTGATGTGCATTAAAGTCTACAATAAAATTCCAAATTACATAAAAAGCGAAGAGAGAAACAATATATTTACTAAAAAACTTACGAAATATTTAATATATAACTGTTTTTATTCCCTACAAGAGTTTTTTGAATGTAAAATAGAATAAATGCAATATATTGGTGCCATATGTAACATGCAACATGTACTTAGTTAGTAATAATAAGATAGTTCCTATTAAATAGCTAAGCCTAGTATTAGTTAAGCATAATAATATTGTAGTGCCCGACAGGGTTTCATGGCAGGACAAAATTGTACCTTAAACACCATTGTACCCATGAAAGCAATTAATAAACTGAACTGAACTGAACTGAGGTACCCCAAAAAAAAACGTGATGTTAAGACGAATCTAACGAAATCGTCCCATCCTACACGAAACCCGTCTTATACGAGGGCAGAAAGAACCATGCAAACAGGTCAATAACATCATGGTTGAAAACCAACTTTAAATCACTATGAATCCTAAATGATCATTCAAAATAAAAAATGATGAAAGAAATCTAAAGATGATTTTGAAATACCTATACAATGATAACCCATTTTTCATTCTCGCTCAACTTTTTTTTTATTTTTTACCATATTATGGCGTCTGGTTGCTGCCATATTGAATTTTGAATTACCGTCATACCTTCAGTGACACTCACCAGATTAAGAGAAATCGATTGACATAAGAATCATCAAAATCGAACTACGCGTTTACTTTTTAGAGCTCCACAAAGGAACAAACATTCATTTATAGTTTGTGAAACACATTACCCTCCTTTGCGTCGCGCAGTTGGGTAAAAATAGGTGCTTACCAGTTTAATCTGCTTCAAACTTAGTCTCCGTTTCCTTTCAAATTCTTCCATGTTAGCTATCACAGTACTTCTTGCCAAGGACTTCTTGTCAATGACCTAGAACAGCAAAAATAATGTTAAAACAAACTAGGGATTACAGAAATAAATATATTTGAGTTTGTATTTTACACGGTGATATACCTTTCTAATATTGCGGCGGCCCTTGAAATAAGCCTGGGAGTTGCCTTTGCCTATATGAGTTGACGCATCGCCTAATAGCTCATGCGACAGTACTCTGAAATTATATAACATTCATTATCTACACTAATATTATAAAGATGTAATATTTTTATGCTCGTGAGTTTGTGTGATTGTAGGAGCTAAACTCTGGATCTACTGAACCGACCGATTTAGATGAAATTTGGTATGGAGGTAGTTTGAGGACCGAGGAAGGACACGGTACTTTTATCACGAACAATTGGACGTTTCCTGAGGGAATAGATATTAACGACTTCTACGCGGACGGAGTCGTGTTCATGTAATGCGATGAAACAGGAAAATTACGACATTACTAAACTGGGTTACTAATGTCTTGCACAAAATTTATTCGCACATTTTCGTTTCGCATAGCAACCATTGGCACAATCATCATTTCGCACAATTGCTTTTTGCCTAAATTTCTTGGCACACTATCATTTGGCACAATTGTCTTTGGCAGAATAGTACATTGGCATAACGTTGATTAGAATAATAGTTCTATGGTAGAAAATTTGTTTCGCCGAATTTTGTATGGCATACTATGTAGTTGGCATAGTTATAAAGCAGAATAATATTTTACTAGGTACTTCATCCGGGTCCATATTGGCTCATATACAATTTTAATTTAGATTTAGAAGGAAGTTTTTCTGGGCAGATAAAAACCTACTAACTAACCTAACCTATCCGAGTCGGTTCTGCCCTGATTCGTCTTGTTCATTCGCTACAAATAAGGAAATTCTGTCTCCCGTAGGTAATACGATATTTGCCAAAAAAAAACATTTGCTTGCTCTAAGGGACACAAGATAACCCTAACCTAACCTACTTACAAGTATTTTCTGCATAGTGACTTTTATATTTAAACAGTTTAGTTTTAGTATTGTAGAACTTCTAACCTAACCCAACCTATTGTACTGGTAGCAGTTCGTTACTATTTATTACGCTATGGTACAATGATGCCATAGTAAATTCGGCGGAAGGTATATTCTGCTACATAAAATTCTGCGAAATGAAAGTCGGCGATATTAGTATTCTGCTATTCAAAATTCTGCCAAATGATTGTTATGCGTTATGACAGTTATGCTAAGTATACTATTGTGCTAAAGTACCATTCGGCTAAAAATGTTTCTGCGATAACTGTTATGCGAAATGTATTTCGGACAATCGATATTATGCCAGATGAAGGGAACCCTACTAAACTTTATGAACCTTTTGTCAATTATGCCAATATTCCTGCTACTCCCAAGATTACTTACCTCATTTGCTTTTGCCTTTCTAACAGTTTCCTTCTAGAGCGTTTTGAGGGACCACGAGTTTTTCGCACTTCTGGCTTGTCATTTCGCTTCTCGATGAATTCGCTTACAAGTTTAGCCCGTTTAGCATCATCTTCCCTTAAATTTAAAAGCAACAAATAAAATGTGCAACAATCCAAAGTACAAGACTTATGTTATGATGTATCACAAATAAACTTACATAGCGCTTTCTTGTTTCCTACCAAGTCTCTTTAAAAGTTTTTCTTTGGTGGTGACCCACTGTTTTTCTTCTTCAGAAGAAGAGTCATCTGATTTACTTCGATCCAATTTATTGTAATACTTCATAGCATTTTTCTGAAAAATAACTTTATCATTATTTTTTCTAAGCACTAAACAATACTGGATATAAACCCACGGCGAGCATTATATACCTGCTTGTTTCTAGTAATAGGACCTTTGACTGCTGTTATGGCATTTTTATCATCCAAAACTACTGGTAAATGTAGAAGTGTCAATTCCTTATTCATCATCTTGTCTGCAGTCAGCATTAAAGAGTCTGGGTGCTCATGTTTTACTTCCACCATTTTAGATTTGGGACCGGTCTTTGGTTTCTTATTACTAGCACTAAATTTATCAGCTCCTGGGTCTTGCTTAGTGGGAGTCTTTTCTTTAGTATGTGCAGAATCAGAGTCTTCATTGTCATTCATTAAACAATTTTTCGCCAAGTTATTTTCTGAAGTGTCAGCTGTAGTCTAGAAACAGATGAAAATAACAATTTAATAGCCTTAATATTAACAAATATTTGGTGTCAGTTAATACTTACAGCTATTGGGCAATAATCATCATAATCAGCACCCTCATCTTCAGAGGGAGTCAGTTCATTGTATTCTGCAGTGTCAGCAGCACTCAATGGTCGGTCAGTATTCTTTTGTATTGAATTGGCTTGATCATCAGACGAAGATTTTATTTGACTTTGTTTTCTTTTAACATTAGAAAGCCTGTTTAAGGACTGTAAGTTTGTCAATCTAAAATGAAAACACTTGGTCAGACAATAATTGATTTAAAGTAAAAAAAAAAAACCTAGATTACATACCTATCAATCTCTGCATCATCCTTGTTTATTTTAGCTATCCCTTGATATTCATTGTATGTTTCAACAAATGATTCAGGTAACTTTTCCAAGGGGACTATTACTTGTTCATAGATTTTAGTATCATTGCTGTCAATAGGATAACATTTCCACCCATACCGCTCAGTGAAATTGTCCAGCTTTTGTTCTTTCCTTACAGGGTTGTCTTGGACTTGTTTGATACTCTCATTAGTATCTGGTAGGTTAACATCAGAGACCTTTTTAGTTGGTAATTTTGTATCTGAATTTAAATATTTTTTCTTAGGTTTTATAATATCATCAAACATTGGCATTGAAGGTGTACATTCTAAAAGTTCTATTGGTTCGTCAGGACGAATTAGCTGACCAATCTCTTTATGATTTCCAATTGTTTCATCTTCATTATTTTTAGATATTTCTTTACCATCTAATTTTCCTTTATCTGTATTTTTTTTCTTCTCAGTTATTTCTTTCTTTTCTAATGCTTCTTTCCTATTAGATATTGAGTTCTTATCTAATGTTTCCTTTTTATGTGATGATTCTTCCTTATCTGACATTACTTGCTTGTGTGACAGTTCTTCCTGGTCTATTATTTTTTTCTTATCTGATATTACACCTGTGTTTTTTTTCTCTTCAAATACTTCTTGTTTATCTGGTGTTTTTTTTGTATTGTTTGTTCTACTTTCATCATTAACTTTAGGTATGATTTGATCATAGACATATTTGACATATTTATGGTAAGTAGAAATTTCATTTTGATCAACAGCACTAAATCCAGTAAACTTGTTCCCGTCTTTAGTATTAGATAGCAACTCAGAGTTTGTTGCATTGACAGGCACATCAGCCTTTTCTGTTGAATCAACATTATTACATTGTATTTCATCATTGACAGATTTATTCCTTTTTATGGGTGTGCTGGGAGATTTTTTTGTCTCTTTCGAATTTTCAGATGTGCTTTCATTTTCGGAGTCTGAAGATTCAACTTTTTTCTCCTCTTGTCTTATTTTATCTCGCATTCTTCTAGTAAGCATTGCAAGTATTGGGTTATGTTTTTCTTTAGGAGGTACCTCTTTGGTATTAGGTTTGACTGGTTCATGTTTTTTTGGTTTACGTTTTGTCATAGGTTTACGTTTAGTATTTTTTTTATTACAGTTTTCCTCATTACTGGAGCTATCTTCTAGGAGACTACCTTTAGCCGATTGAATAGTAAGAGGCTCAAATGTCTGTGGAACTAATAGACTCATACTTGTATCATTTTCATCATCAGAATCGGGTTCGTGTTGTCTGCGTACTCTTAAAGCACTTTGACTAAATGTTTCTTTGTTACTACTTTCGAAATTGTCCATACCACGAATCATTTTATTAGTGCTTACAAAGTGCTCAAAGCTATCTTCATCGAAACTTGTACTATTATGTCTTTGAATTAGTTCTCTTCCAGCAGGTAATGGATCAATATTTTCCAAACATTCTCTTTTTGTTATTACACTTTCTGGTATTATTGTCATTTGATCAAGGTCATGATTTGGTTCAGATTCAAGTTCAGTTTTAATAACAGAAATTAAGTTATCACTGGATGCTGGTAGTTCTTCTAATCCTGGTTCAGTCTTGACATGAGCAATAAGCGGATAAGACTCTGTTGTCATATTTCTTTCCTCATTGTCCATTACTGGCTTCAACTTCTGCTTAAATTTTTTGGGCGTTACACACGAAATAAGCTCTTTTACCTGGACTTGAGTTACCCAATTTTCGTTTTCCATATCATTGCTAATATCTTGAACATTATTTGTATCAGATTGTAAAACTTCATCTTCATTCAAATTATCATCAAGTTCTTCAACATTATTAGTATCAGATTGTAAAACTTCGTCTAGATACAAGTTATTATCATGTTCTTGAACATTAATAGTATCAGATTGTAAAGTTTCATCTTGATACATGCTATTATCAAGTTCTTCATCATTATTTGTATGAGTTTGTAGAAAATCATCTTCATACATGTCATCATCTTCATAATAATCAGAATTTTGGTCATTACTTTCCTCAATGTTAAGAAATGCTTCTTCAGATAGAGTATTAACTGCATTGATAGTCAATTCAACCTCATGAACTGTGTTCTCATTATTAGCATTGTTACAATCGGCATATTTATAAAATTTAGACACTATATCAAAAGACAATTCAGCAAGTTTCCTTACTCCTCGACATGATGTGTCATTAACTCTTGTAGTGAAATCAATATTGGTTGGAGAAAAATAATAACTGTTTTTATCAAGTATACATTTAACATATTCAAATGCAATTTGCTTTAGAGACATTGGTAAACATGGTAAAGCTTTGATTGCAGTATAAACATCACTCGTCTCACATGAAAGAAAAAACTCTTGACAGCACTGGATCAACTCAACACACAAAGTAAACAGTGATTTTATTTTGTTCAGAGGACAAGTTGAGGATGACTGTATGAATGGTACTGTAGCATCCCTTTTAATTATTTTTTTAGGATTTTTTTGTTCTCCAGTGAGTGTAGTTACTTGAGGTTTTGAATTATTTACAATTGTGTCATCAGCGCAGTAAAGATCAGAAACTCTGTAGTGACACAAAGTTTTCAAAGATGGAAATGCTACAGGAATTTGTTTAGGACTCAGAAGTAAGATATTTTCCTGAAATTTGGGTTTTTGATTGTGACTCAAAAACTTACTATCTTGGAGACATAAAACCTCTTTTATTTTATTGGGAAACAAGCACCCTTCAAGTAACATAGAGTTTTCTTTGTGATTTAATGTCAAGTTATCTCTTGCCCTTGATGGAGACTCCTTTTTTGTCAGATGTTCCAAACATAAAGAAAACAAGGTCATTGGTTGATACCTGTTTTCTACCTTGAATTGTGTATCTGGTAGCTTACAAAGACTGATAGCATTAGTAGGTTCTAATATGAGATAGTCTTGAAGGTTCTTCAAGCAGATTGAAAACAAAGTGGTAGGATTCCTCACATTGCTCACTTCACACATTGATTTTTCACTAAGTTCATTGTCATTATCACTAACTGTTGCATTACTTTCAGTGTTCGTGAATATCTCGTCAGTTCTAGAAATATTACCACTTGTAAATTCATCGGGTTCAACAGAAAAATAACCACAAACAAATGTTTTTTGCACGCAAGACCATTCAGTGGAGACAAATGGAGCACAAATCTGAACTGCTTTCTTGCGATAATAGTCCTCAAAAAAGTCACTTACCATTTTAGATGTAATTTTATTATCAGGAGGTTTTTTATTTCGGCTGTCCTGGGCTAAAAAAGACTGCTGACATTTGACTTTTTTTACCATAACCGAATCATTGATCCAAACTGTATGCCTGCCTTTAATGTTAAGATTTTTATTACTTGGCTTGGTTTCTTCACTTGGCTTTTTAGCTATTTTGATTGATAATTCTTTATTTAGAAATACTGTTTTGGGGTTAAATTTGGGTTTGGTTTCATTCTGTTTCGAAGATGTTGATTGTGTTGAAGTAGTACTCTCAATTATTTCACAATCACTATCACTTTCAGCTTCTTTTGGTTTAGGATCAATTTTTTTCTCCTGTTCCCTAAATTTTAACAAATCATTATCCTTTAGGAATTTCTCATACTGGCTAGCTAAGTCTTCTTCCATTTGCATGATGTTATGTTTGGCGAGTTTTAAAAGTAAAAATGATTTTTTGACACAATAATCCATCTTAAAAGTATCAACTATATTTCCCTTGTTGATTTTCTTTTCAATAAAGTCATTAGACTTTTGAGTCATCAGCTGACCTAATTCAGATGTTGTCTTTACAATACTTTTAAGGAATTCACATGCTTTTTCAGATTGAATACCATTTAAAGGTTTATTCATCTTCATGGATAGTGAGCCAGGACCACTAGTCTGTGAACTAGTACTTGCAGTATGAATTATGTTAGTCTGAGCTTCACCATGTACAATTTTTTTTACATTATCTAACACAGGTATTTCCAAAGGAGCTATAACACTTGGAGAAGATTGAGTAGAATTAACTTTTTTTATTTTTAGATTAGTACCCTGTATTTTCTTTGCAAGGAAATTTTCAAACTCATTACTTGCTCCCCAGGCATTTAAAGGCTTTAATGATTGTGAAACTTCAAGACTGTCATCACTAACACTTTGAGCTGTAATATCTGGGGAAAATCTCCATGGCTCTTTTTTTTCTTCCAAAGTATTTGTTTTAACTATTTTTATGGGAGTCACGTTTTCAAAGTCAGATTCAGTGCTCTTTTTCTTCCGTCCCCGTTTTTTAGTTTGCTTCTTTAACTCTTCTAGTGTATCACCGGCTGCACTGTCTGAAGAATCTATGGAACTTTGCCTATCATTCTCTAACGCTGGTACATATTCATCATCAGATTGATATCTTCCACTTTTCTTACCTCTCCTTGGTTCATCATCATCTGACAATTCAACATTAGCAAACGGATCTTCATCAGAATCATCATCATTTCTATATTTTAATGTTGTTTTAGCTTTCCTGCGCTGGGGTCTTTTTGATACATCTTCTACAAGAAGAGACTCACTAGGATCAATAATTTTATTTCCTGATATATCTTCAACATCATCAGTTTCCCGGGTAACAACATCATCAATATTTACCTCATTCTTAACTTCCTCAGGGTTTTGCTCAATAAGTGGTAATGTTTCTTCTTTAATTTCTTCTGTGTTGTCATTGGCAACTAGTATAGGTGATGATGGCAATTCCTTTAATTCCTCTAGTATTGGGTCCTTAGGCTCAGAAATTGTGTTATCAGTGTCAGTGCATTTTTTTAATTTACTTAAGCAAATATCTTCCTCATCATCTTCATCTTCATCACCTAAACTTTCAAGGTTAGATAGTTTACCTTGCAATTCAATCAAATTATCTTCCATTTGAGCAAGACTTTTCACCATTTTGGACAGATCTTTCACATCAGAACTTTTCAGATCGCTAGGTAAGTTATCTCCGTTGATTGGAGATAGGTTTTCATTAATTGTAACATTCTGCTTTTCTTTCTTAGGCCTACCTCTTTTACGAGACACTTTTGGACTTACTTTAATGTCTGGGCTTTGTAGATCACTAGTATCAGAAGTCAGTGTATTTTTTTTTCGTCTACTTCCTCGTCGCACAGATGGAATTTCTTGTAATAAATTATTATTAGACTGTACAGGTGTTTTTTCTACATTATTACATTCTGTGGAAAGTAAATGTAAGTCACTATTTGTGGTTTCTTGAGTTTTATGAAGAATCGTATCACTATTCAAGTTTGCAGTATCAGAAAAATCTGTATTAAGATCAGTGTTAGGCGCTGTGACACTGTCTACCTGCTTTGTCACACTGACCCGGGGTCTTCCTCTTCCCCTCCCTCTCCCTCTTCCTCTACCTCTACCTCTGCCCCTGCCTCCACCTTTACCCTTCTTTGAAGAACTTAAGGTTATCGCCTGGTAAACTTCTGATTTAGTTACAGTTTCTAACTCCATAGGTTCATCTGACTCCACATTGAGTTCACTGTCCATATCTTTGTGAATCTCATTGTTTTCCGTGATAACACAACTTACTTCACTTGTATAGTTCGAGTCAGGGTTGGTTGTGGTGCTCTGTACAGTTACATGTTCTTCGTCAATATTTACTTCACAGCCGACTTCCAAATCACAGTAACTTAGTTCTGGCTGTTCCTCTGGGATGGTAGATGATACAATATCATTTTCTGAAGACATTTCGTTTAAATCGTTCTTTACATTTACGGAAACGGGTTGCGGATATGCTGTTGAAGCCTTCGCGACATAATCGTGTTCAGAATTCATCGAACTTGCTTGAAATAGTTCAAAAGCCTCCTCAGTTATTGGGAGGTTGTTTACATTTAATTTTATTTCTTCAGACATGATATTATCTTAAATTGTTCATCGTGACCATCGCTGATATTTTTTATTTCAAACTATCACATGTTAAAAGTATACTGATATTTACCTTGAAATATTACAGCATAACAAAAAGAGAATACAAGCTTCTAATTTCGATTGGATTTGGCAAAAATCTTCATCGCCATTGCATTGTATGTACGCTAAACCAGAAGCGTTTTTTTTCTTTAACTTTAGTTCTTTCTCCTCTCTTGAACGTATTCGATTATTATACTTATGACGTTCATTTGAGTTATTAAACTATAGCCTATACTAAAACATACAGAGCAAAAAATGCACAATGTCACTGCATAAAACCGAAACGTATTTATTTAAGGAAAAGAAAAGACTGTATCATAAATATTATAGGACTCATAAAATATCACCTGTAACTTATACAACTAGACCTGAATTTATTTCAAAAACGCCTAATAACTTCATACTCTAATCTGTGTATAAATTACGTTTTTATGAATTTTGTCTTATCCGGTTATTTCAGCTGACGGTAATAGTAGTAGAAGTAAAGTAAGACATGAAAACACTAATTTAATTTATAATGACTGATAATTTTATATGTGAAGTATAAAATGGGTATAAATTTACTTGCATTCATTTTAATAATACTATGGTAACACTTTTTTACTTATGTCAAATTAGGCTGAGACGGGACGTGTGTTGTGTTGTGTGAAAAGTATTTACTTCCTAAATTATGCGTTTAAGACATAGGTCGTATAATAATTATACCTTTCTGCTATATTATAAATTATAGTGGCCTGCAGTCGCTAGTCAAAACCAGTATTTATCTGAAAGTGCAATAAATGTTCATGCACAATGTACTTCCCAATAGGATGGCCCAAAGTTTTGAAAAGTCTGGGAGCTGATCATCAGATTATACAAATCGTATCTAACAGAGATAAAATATTATTTGTATCACTTAGTGATGATGCTCTTATGGTGTGGTTTTGCAAGGTATGCTGTATTTCAAGTTACAAACAGGCGTTTACTTTAACAAAGATCCACACAGATTGTTATGACAAGTTATTTGCACATATTAATGAATTTCTCATCTTTTAGCCGAGTGTGCCCATTGTGCACCATAAACGGAGTGAAGAATCTTTGAACCGCCTTGGGGTTAATGTTGGAGTTGAATGGAAACCAGACTCCTCAATGATATGTATTTCGGTAAAACCTTTTTTTATTTCAATAATACTACTATTATTCCAGTAATCTGCTAGTCAGTTCTCAAATGCTGAATCTGGTTATTACTGTAGCACAAATTAAAAAAATTGAGATCCATCAACAACATCCATGTCATACTTATTAGAGTTGAGAAATCATCACTTAGCTAATAATACTGCACAAGTAAAAATTTACTGTATATCATTATGAACTTTGTATCACATTTAATTAACTCTTATTCTCTTTGACTTATGTGGTATTGTTAGCTAAGCGACGCAATGACAAAAAAAAACAAAAACTTCTAAATTAAATTGGACATTTCGATGCATTTTTGCCTAAAGTTATCAAAATCCAGGGAAAAGCCAAGTAAGTAAGTGATTCGAGGCTTCTTAAAATATGTTTGTGATTCATACATGTTTTTTTTAATCAACTGAATTGATTAAAAAAAACATGTGTTGATAAATGACACTCAAACTTCATTGATAAATATCTGGTGTTACGATGGCTAACTTTACATACATACATACATACATAACATCACACCTTAATTCCCAGAGTGGGGTAGGCAGAGCTACAGAAATACCAACAAATCTAAAAAGAATCGTTGATAATTCTGTAACCACATTTTGCAGAAGTAGACTAACTTTAGTCGTTGAATTATCTACTATTTTAATCATCCTTATTAGCCCAAGGACAGCCATTTAGCAACATTCAAAATGTTTACTCTTTAACGTAATATGAATATCAAAAAATGGTTACATATTTATGATGATCTAGCTAAATAAATTAATAAATATATAGTCAAAAATAAAACTAAGTTTAACACTTCACATATGCTATATAATGCTAAATGACTGATAAAAAACCAGTCTTTATCTTTTGATTAAAAATAATAAATGTTTTTAAAGCAATAGAAATGCTGAATTATTTAAAAGCGGTGGGTTTCTGCTAACTAAGTTTAGTTTTAAATATTAGTTTTGTTGTAGTTTGTGTTAATTTTATACATTTTGATCACCTTTCAGACATCCGAGGGGCATTTAATCCTTTACAATGTCGAAGTTGTGAGCGATCAGACGGCATATCAGCAATATGATCCCCCCACTGCTAGTTTGAGGAGGGATTCGGCAGAGCTCTTCGTTAAGGAAGTAATACCGTCTCTGAAGATTACATTGGTTTGTTTATTTTTTTTAGCTAGTTTCCTTATATTTGTCCTTAATATTTGAATCGCCGTAATTGTGCTTTGCTTGACACATTACATATTTACCCACATTTTATGGATCAATAAACTCAAGAGTCTTCCATATAATCATAAGACTGACTGTTGAGTTTTTTGCGAAGCTTCTTCTCAACAATGGTCCTTTCTTGGGAAGCCGTGGTTGACTTAAGAAGAGTCTACATTACGCGGTAATACAATACACGGTACCGCCTTTCTATTGTGTTTACTATGTAGGGACCTAAACAACCGTAAATAATGTCCACGGAGCTCCTATTCCGCGTTGGTGAGGCGCTTCGCGCCTTGTCGGAACTCTAACCTATCTTAACATTAGTGTCGTATACTAGGAAAATGAAAAATTAGTACAGTATTTCTCTTCTTTAAAAATCGTAATCTATTATTTTTTCTACACCAAATGGCTTTTAAAATACTTTTGTAATCATAAAACTTTCAAAGATATTTAATTTTTAAAATTTGGCCACAATTTCATTGGCGCCTTTTTATACGGCGAAAGACGCCGCGACTGTCATTTGGGCCGTCTTCCACAAGGTGGCAAAGAGCGGGGCGGGAGAAAGTGCGTGTGTTTTGCGATTTTATCATGGCTGAAAATTAAATGAAGCGTATAAAGTACGACTTTATACTTGCTATTACTTGTATCCATAATATTTCCACTGATCATTATGATTTCATATTATGTGGTCAGTAATACGAAGCAGTTAGTTTCATAATATAATATAATATATAAATCTCGTGTCACAATTTTTGTCCTCAATGGACTCCTAAACCACTTAACGATTATAATAAAATTCGCACACCATGTGCAGTTCGATCCAACTTGAGAGATAGGATAGTTTAAATCTCAAATTATAGTCGCAATTTTAATTTATTGCTAATTATTTGTCTGTTATTATTTGACAGTCGCAATTATCTGTTAACTCCAAATGATTCTAACAGATGTCGATACCTTTCGACTGGGTTGAGTAAGTAATCAATAGATGGCGCTGCTATGGTAAATCTACGAACGTGTCATATAAGCTACATATAATTATATGTAATTGTCTCAGTGAATGAAAGTGGCGTGGTACTAAAGTGTAATCATATTTATGACTTCGACTGTACCACGTTCCATACATTTTAGCCCATTGCTCTTTGTACAGATTTTTTTCGTTAATTAGCACAGGTTTTGCTGAAGTGAACTTTGTTCAATAATGACCTCAAAAGTTGGAGCTTAAGTTGGATTTACGAAGATTTGTCATGATTTCTTTCTTCACTACATAGTATAAAACAAAGTCGCTTCCCGCTGTCTGTCCCTATGTATGCTTAAATCTTCAAAACTACGCAACGGATTTTGATGCGGTTTTTTTTAATAGATAGAGTGATTGAAGAGGAAGGTTTATATGTATAATACTTTAATCCAGAGCGAAGCGAGGGCGGGTCGCTAGTATAATATAATAGACGGTAAGTGTGCAATAGAGCCACTAGATATCACAACGCCCTTCTTCGGCGGGCGGAACGATTTTTACCACGGATCTCTTCATTACTTACGTCTTTATTGCTCGATGAGAAATAAAAATATCTTTAAATTTTCTCTGAAAAAGACGGAAGGGACAAAAATACTTAAAAACACAAAAAAAATATTATTAAGTGATTAAAAACATAATTAAGTTTAAAATTTCAGATCTCTAAGCTCTACCCGATTATTTAGACACAAAAAAGCGTCTCCTGAAAAGTTGATTTCTTGTAATTATGCCCTTATTCGTAGGATGCGATGTTATGTGGGTAAAATTTACTTAACTAAATATTAATTTTTCATGTACATTACGTTCAAACAATGATTACTTAGTTCAAAAAATCATTAGAACTTATAGCTATTAGATCTATTAATTACTAGCGACCCGCCAGCGGCTTCGCCCGCTGCATTTTTTTTTTATGTCACTTTGGGGTATGAAATAGATGTTGGCCGATTCTCAGACCTACTCAATACGCTCACAAAATTTCATGAGAATCGGTCAAGCCGTTTCGGAGGAGTATGGGAACGAAAACTGTGACACGAGAATTTTATATATAAGATTAGGAACAACATTATTAGTTTCAGTAATATTAGGGTAGTTACTGTTTAGAACAATTAAACATCAGGGAAGGTATAGGGCTATTAATCATTAGGAATAATCATTATTACTTTAAGTAACATTAGAGCATTTAATATTTAGTACAAGTAAGTATTAGGGTATTTAACATTATGTCTAGTAATCAATTAGAATCAAATACAAGTTTAGCTGTCATAACATTAGGGCTAGTGAAATTAACTTTTATGATATTCGATCTAGTGGGGGTGAACCGTATAAACTTCTACTAATGCAGCTGCTCCTATTCGATTCCTTGAAGGGCAAATATTTATGCGACGAGCGGGAGGGTTAGTACCTGACTCATGGATGTTTTCTATGTATGCTTTCTATAGATATAAGTATACACTTATCGTTAACTGTTACCCATAGTACAAGACTAGAGCTTAGTTTGGGATACCCAATCCGTTTGTGTAAGATTGTCCCATGTATTTATTTATATGTTGTGTAAGCTTGAGACACAGTAAGCTCGTCGACGTCGGTCACCGCTCTAACATCTTAGCAAAATTTCTCGCTCCACTCGTTGAGCTCGCCGTGTGTCTCAAGTTTTATAAGTACCGTGCGCAATTCACGATTGCACGATTTATGCCCTATCATAATGAAAATTTAATTAATATATTTTACACAACCAGTTCAAGGAGGTGTTAGTATGGGACGGGCAGATCACCCGCATGTGCTGTATAACCGGGACAGAGATACTAGTGTGCACGACCCGAGCCCACCTGCTCAGGTACCGCTGGGACGGCACGCAGAATCGAGACTACTGCTTAGACCTCGGGAGGATTCCGTTCTCAATCAACCAACAAGTCTCTAAAGGTAGTTCTTATTATTTAATAGCCATTTCTGTACCTAAATTGCGTAAACAACTGCAAGGAGAAGTTCAAAGACCTTTTTTCAATATTTGAGCTGGCAACGTTTCTTCATTAAATTAACATGAAAAAACGCCACGTTGCCAACACTGCGGTGTTTGTGAGACGGCCCTTTATATCTATCTCTTTAAAAATAAAACGGGTCTAAGATAGTTTGTGTGTTAGGAAGGACCTACAGTCTATTTGTTTAGGTACTTCAATATATGCAAACAAACAGAACCACGTGACTTTGTTAAATGGCGAATTGAAACTGTTTTTTCGATCTTTAACGTCGAGTTTTATTCCAAAAATGTCCTGGGCTTCAGAGCTAACCTACCACCAGCCCCCTCATTCCCCATCTTCAGCGCATAGGAATACCATAGATGTAGGAACTTGTTGACTTAACAATATATACCAAATTGTCACCTGTCATGTTTCATACTCAGGATCGCGCAATAGGGGGCCGGGGGCGGGGGGTTAGCCACCTCCATGCTTTAAAAACAAATGGGACCAAAAAAAATTACTTACACAATCGACTCCTGGTTGATATTGACTTCTTCAAGTAGTTCTTGCAAGTTTACGTGCAGAAATTCATATAATATAGTTTATGAACTGCGATTTTTATTTTTAGAGCTTTGTAACTAGCACCTTTTGCTCACACAAGCACTTTTAAAAAGTTGGGCCAATATACCTATTATTAACTGAAATATGCGCCTTTTTGCACCGTTGTTTTTGATGCTTACAACAATTTTGTTACTAAAAAAAGTCCACATCTCGTCGGCTTAATATTTGGGCCCGTGGCCCCGGCACTAGATCATGAAATTCTGGTCAAAACGCAGAGCCAACTATGAGAGTACAGTACATTCACCGCCTATGTTTTATCTGATGAAGGTAATATACCATGGGTATACTACTATTACATACATACGTACATAAACGATGCTTCTTATACTACTATCAAATTCGAAAAAAAAATGGGGGCGAATCGACGGTGACGAATCTTCGCTTCCTCGCTAATCCTCCCACCTCTAATGCCGGCTGGACACCCTCGTCGAAAGCGTCTCTCCAACCAAAACCGACCGCGACCAGGACGCGGAGACGAGAACGAGCGAGACAAGATGTGAGCAGTATGTACGCACTTGCTCTTGGCCTGTTTCGGGGTGTCTCGACGAGTGTGAACAGCCAACATAAAACCCAAATGCCTCCTTCCCCGCCAACCTGCCCCCTCTGCCGCGGGATGTGCACTTGTTTAACTTTATTACATAGTATAAAAAGTAATTACAAATGGCGGGCTTAATGCCTGAAAAAAAGTGACCACATTTTTCAGTTAAGTTG
Source organism: Acleris holmiana (assembly GCA_949316455.1). Taxonomy (NCBI): domain Eukaryota; kingdom Metazoa; phylum Arthropoda; class Insecta; order Lepidoptera; family Tortricidae; genus Acleris; species Acleris holmiana. Next base: position 13,347,255 of record OX438779.1, read on the forward strand.
AATAAACGAAGGCTAAACATTGTGTATTCATTTTTACAACAAAAAACCATCATATTTTAGTTCATTAGTATTTAATAGTAAAGAGGCCACTGGACGCCCGATGCGGTCTTGTTAAATGGGGTGACTGGAGGTGTAATATAATCCGCTAAAGTCGTGCGAGTGTCGTAGGCTATGTAAAAATTGTAAGCAAACGTCATACTATACTCCATTTGAGGTACTTAACCAGATATAAACAAACCAACCCGTGTAGCTGTGTTAAACAGGCAATCAAAACTGTTTTATCAACCTTTCACGCAATAGTGTGCTGCTTCTATCGGCTGACTAACAAAATCACGTAGTTTGTTTATTTTTAGCTAAATATCTAAACAAATAAAGGATAGTCGCCACTGTCGCCAGTTGGGTTTTGGTTAATACTTGTAGATAATAGAGTAAAGCTCCCTTTGCTTTGCTTCCAGCTGAGCCCATCGTAGAAGATAACACACACGTCAATGACATAGAGTACTCTCCACTCGTGTGCGGTTTTGGAATCACCCTCAATGACGGCCGAGCTGCTTACCTCACTGCACCTAACCTTAAATTTGATCCTAATGTAAGTTGACGTTTTACCGCTTAGTAGTACTGTAAGCATCATAATTAAGCGATCACTTTATCAGTGCGCTGACGCCCTGTCATAAATCTGACACAAGTCGACTTAGCTCGAAATAAAAAAGGTATATCGTGTACAGTGTACCGGACTTCTGCAGTTTTTTCAATGAAACCTCGAAGGATTTGTATTCTTTTCTACGAGGGCCAGAGAAAACAAATACAGGTTGAGTTAAGAGTCTAAACCCGTTTTTCACTTGAACTTCGGAAAACTTGTATCCTTTTTAATAGGGTTTAATTCGCGCATTTGTCCCAATTTGTCAGAGAAGTATATAAAAGCAAGAGTGATGGATGCAGTATCCACAGCGAAAAACTGTGATAGTAACCCGCAGGGTTGAATTATTTGTTTATTTATTTAAAACAGGCACAAAAATGGCAAACATATCAAACATAACAGCAGTCGTTAAATTACAAAAATCATCATTTACTTCTGCCGTTGACTTTACCAATTAAATTTTAATATTAATGTATTTAATTGTCCTTTTTAGTGTTCAGTAGTTAGTTAATTTAACTTTTTATAAATGTGTAATTTTTACTGTGGCAGATATTTTTGGAAATCGATTTGCGGGTAAGATTTGAAGTGTAGGAGTGCTAATTTAGTTTGACACTGGGCTATTGAAAACTAAATTAACCCACATTGTTTGACTATTGGCACGTATCAGTAAATAAGATAGATATAATGGTGCTGATTATAGTTGAAAATGTTTTTAATTATGCATTACTCACAGTTCCGTGATATCTATGTATAGTCGAAAAAGTACTTTACCACTATAGACCTTAGCGTTATATAAAGAGTCTAAAGGATTTTCTTAGTCGACTGTACTTTAGCATATTGTAGTTTTTTAAGCGTTTTAAGCTATTGTAAAATAATTTAAATCATATTAACATGCTCACCGCACCTATGTATAATTTTAATTATTTATATTATCTTTGGGGACTTGTAAACTATCAAGTCTTCAGGGTGGTCTTACTCTTACGTAGTATGTTAGAGCAAAACATCACTCATTGTATTGAAAATGTTGCTCGTCTAACTGGCCCCTTAGATAAATTCTGGCATAACCTATATCTATCTATATTTTAATAGGCATGTGATGTTTCAGGCGGTCCAGGGTATCTGGGCTCCAGGCATCGACGACGCGACCTGCGTCCGGGTTAACCATAAATTTAGACTTATCGCGATTGGTAGGAAGAAGTAAGTACGACTCAATTATCTATTCGAGCGCCACGGTTAAGGGTCGTCCTGATCGTATCAATATTAAATAGTAGTATACGGCTAGTTCTAATTTTATTTCACGGGTTTCACTCATGTTTTCTTAGGCGAATGTAGAGTTATTTATAGAGTTGAAACGGATAGTGATTTAGCCGGATACCGGATACCGAATATCCGGCTGGCTCACAAGCCGGATGAACACATATCCGGCGGCCAGATATTCGGCAGGACTTATAAATAAATATAACAGGACAAATTGACCTAGCCCCTAACGGGCAGAATCAGAATCAAGAGAAAAACGCGATTTCTAATGAAATTGACTATTATTTGAATGCTGTAGGTACGTATCGGTCGTAATTCCGACCCTTACCTTTGGTGGTCAGTCAATGCGACACAATATCCAAAGTTGCCAAAGTTTGCAAAAATATACTTTTCAGCTCCAAGCAGCAGTGTTTACAGTCAGAGGTTATTTTCTGAAGCCGGTCTTGTCTACGAAAACAAGCGCAATCGACTTTTACCCATAAACGCAGAGAAAATTGAGTTCATGCATCATAATTTACAGCTAGTTAACTTAAATATTAAACAATAAACAAAAAAAATATTGGATTTTCTTTCATTAGTCTTGTTGTTTTACTATCCGGCATCCGGCCGGATAGTTAAATATAGCCGGATAGGCTGGATACCGAATAGTTACCGGATATCCGTTTCGTCTCTAGACTTATTTATATTATAACTATATCACTCCCATTAACTTGTTAGCGAAATAATTCCATGGACATCACGAGCGAGGACAATAGGCTAGTGTCCTGGAAAATTCTATTTAGTCCGTCATATATGATAGTTTAGTATCAACAAATAAACTCGTTTTTTTGTTAATTAAACAAATAACGTCGATGATATAGTGCGTTGAAGAACGCCGTTACACGGTGCGACGACGGTTACGACGTTGTGACGCCACGAGCCCCCACTTTCTAACTTTAATGCCCATTATCTTTGTCAAATTTGATTAATTTGATATTGAAATACGAGTTCAAACTTCGATTTATAACCTAGGGATAAAAAGGTGTTTTTTACCCAGGGCACATCCCTATTTTTCGGTGAAAGAGTATTGTATTTTGTGGACTACACAGAAGCACATGAGGTTAGCTCCACGCGCTTCTGTCAAGTATCAAGTGTACGGCTATCATCACTTTATATAATTTGACAGCATAGCTCAGACTTAGCAGACAGATGTAGTTGTAGACGAATTTATACTGAAACATCGTATTTTTCACTTCATCTGAATACAGTTTATCTGTCAAACTAATCCCTTGTCTGGTTATGGTTCTGTTAAGCACAGCCGCTGTAACCGAAATTACTGTGAACATGCCCTTAGGTGACCACGCCTGACGCCTGTCTGTCTGTGAATATCATGCTAAGGGTACTTTTAACTTTGACGTGTAATGCAAACTTATATTGTAATTTTTTCACGAAATAAATAAACTAAACTAAGTTTTTTAAATAAGGATTAGGCACACCACTCAGGCCACCTGGTGGTAAGTGGAATCTGAGACCCATAGACATTTGAATTCTCAAGACTATAATCCTAAGACCTCAAAATGTGTTGCCAACCCTGAGGACTAAGATGGAATGCCTCTATGCTAGTAATTTCACCGGTTGTCTTATCCCCACACCGCAACACAACAATGCGAACGCTGTTGCTTGGCGGGTGGTTAATGGATAAGATGGTAGTAGCTATCCGGACGGACCCTGCACAGGGTCTTACCACCACTAAAACAATGACAATGAGTCGAGTAATATCGCTACTTATTAACGGAGCACGAACACACCACACGTCTCTTCGTTTTTTCTACACTGGCTGCTATAACTTGGAATTATAACCTTTATTAACATGTATTAAAGTGTAAATTCGAGTGACTATAATAGCCACATTTGTTCTCCAGTTCACAAGTAGACGTCTACACGATCGACGAAGCGACCGGGGGTCTAGAGCTTTCTCACACAATAGTGCTTAGTTCCAAAGACTTCCCCGGCGACCCTGGACCCGTCAAATGTATAAGGTGAGTCTGCATTTAAGATGCCACGAAGAGTTATTAGATACTGCTTATCAGGCGGACATAGGTAACAGGTTTAAGGCTGACTTTTATTGTATGGGTAGCGGCCGATGCGACAGACGCGTGCGGCTGTCTTGCACGATCGTAGAAAAAGTAGAATTACTTACGTAGTTGGAGGCCGACGAATTCGAAGTGAAAAACGCGATTCGTTGCGTCGATAGGGGATCATTTTGCATTGATTGCACGCGCTTAGTTTTCCCCCTGCGACCCACCATACTAAAACATAAACTTTTTCTTACTAGAAAGTAAAGATTATGTTTAAAATAGGTCATGCAATAAAGTTCACTTTCTATTTTTCTAAAATGTCATTTTTAATTATTTTCAATTTAAAAACAAGGGAAATTAAACTTTATTCCCATTATTAATAGTGTTGATTGTAATACCTTGATTATGTGTACATAATTGAACACTGAGTCGTAGTTTTTTGTAATATTTTTGTTTATTCTTAACGCTTATTTACTATTTAGTATCGGCCAGAGTGGTCGGATACTTAGCGCTACATTAAAATGGTATCATATCTATTTTGTTGGTTTTGGCTTATGTCTTTTTTCATTCTTACCGCGCAGTGAACAGAAACTTATTTGTTTTAGGTGGACCGCAGACGGCCGAGCTGTATCCGTCAGTTGGGAGAAGGGAGGAATCTCAGTATGGAGCACATTTGGAGCCTTACTCATGTGTTCCCTGGCGTGGGACTATGGTCTAAATCAAGATTTAGGCAAGCATAACCCACTTGTCGTGTCTAGTATGGTGCGTAAGAATATACAACGTATTACATTAATATTTACAAAATCAAACTAACCAATTCACAATTATTACTCGATAATCACCACTCGTGGCACTTTTGAGTGGTCGTAGTGAATTCTCGTTTATCGACTTTCAATGTACATATCATAATAATATTGAAAAATAGGACAATCTATTATATACGAAGAAACTAAAAAACACCTGTTAGCACTAGCAAATACTTTTAACATGACATTGATAAGGCAGCAACGGATTAGGCTGTACTTGGGAACTGATTTAATAAGATTTTTTTTTTTTCCAAGTTTCTCTTATATGGTGTACGTGTATATTTACTCCATATGTCGATTTCATCATATCACTTGAAGTACGTCCACTGCTGGACATAGGTCTTCCCCAAAGATCTCCACGACGCCCGGTTTTGGATACTCTCATCCATTCCTCGTCCCTCTTGCTGGCCATAAATAAATTTACAGAAGTATAGGTGAAAAATTTAAGTAAATGATTTCTTGTATGTAGTGGTAACACATCTGTATAGACCGTTCGACATTCTATATTTAAAATTGGTCATAATATCCATATTAATTTTGTACGCAAATACGTACACCAGGTCCTTTACTTAAATTTTTCACCTAGGGTGATCGAACCAGTAATGGACAAGGTCCAATGATGGACACTTGACTCTTATTTTACAAACAATAAAGGTTATTAATTTGTTTTGCAACAATCAATTTATAACCCTATGATCTTTGAATTAAGAGTATAGTGTCAATTATTGGCGATTTTCAGCTTAAAGTGTCCAACACTGGTGCGATCACCCTATTTTGATATGTTATTGTATCTTTTCACGTCTTTTAGGAATGGGCTACAGAAGGTTACCAGCTGTGGATGGTAAAAGTAGAGGCGGAGTCCAACACTAATCTCATACAACTGGACTTTGTTAAGAGCCCGCTTAGTGTTAATCCTTGCATGGTAAGTAGATATGGAACATTATTTGTATCTTATCTTGTAGTTTATTGCCAAAATTTCAGATATGAAAGAGATATTATCTTTAATACAAGCGGATAGGAAGTCAATTCTGACACATTGCACATCCATTAAGTATATGAATATTGACAATATTGACAGCAGTTAATGCTATAGTACATTGTTTAACTAGGGACTAAAGAAGACCATTACGACACGAGATGTTTATTTTGCTCGGGTGGATAAAGTTGAGTGTTATTATGGCTTTTTAGTCTCGATTTAAACGCTCTACTTTTCACTTTGATTGCGTAAGAATACATTTTAAATTATAATATTTTTAACATAGACACGTAAAAACTTTATACAGCTATCATTTTTACCCTCAACCCGTCATTGTAATGCAGAAAGAACAACAAGGTGCTTTAAGGGATAAAAGTGGGTGGTCCGTTTCTTCGGAGTAAGCCAGTCCTTTGGGGAGCTGGTAGAAATCCCCAACGCTTAATGTTTCCTACAACACCCTGTCTTTCTGTATGTGTTCGAAACCATAAAAAAAAGTCTTACGACAAAATTTCCGAATCGAAGACCTCGATGGTGGAGGTTGTGTGCCCAGCCCCAGCCTGCCCTGCCCTCCACCGGCTCCACGGCGCACCGACGTTAAGGGCAAAATCATCAAATTTTAATGGCAATATGCATCTGGCTGTTTGTGGTTTTCCAAAGCTTTAATTTATAGGGAAATTAAAAAGAAAATTACTTTAGGTCCTAGGGAGTAAAAATTCACTTTAGTCCTTAGGGAATAAATGCATCACTTTAGTCCGCCTATCGCCTACATGGCTATTATGTTATGTGTCATTTTAGAGCGTAAGAACCGTAAAACTTATTTGTTGCGTGAGGGAGGAATAGTAATAGCGTTGTTTTGATGATTGTCGACACTATCAATATTCAGAAACTTCATGGATGTGCTATATTATGCTTCAGGATTGACTTCTCATTTACCTAGTACTGTAATGTAGAGTTCTTATACCTAAAAAAGTTATAGTAAAAGATTTTTTTCAATACACAAAAATGGCCCCAGCATTCAAATAGATACTCAATACTTAATTATTTATTGCTTCCATAATTTGTACAGAATACAGAAATTGCCCAATTGGATTAGTGTACAGTTGTCATTAAATATATCTGTACTCTTCAGGGTTCTCAAAAATATCTGAACATGCACTCTAACGCCTTGAAAAGTCGCCTCCAACGTCGTGTTCAGATGTTTGTAAATACATTGTGCGGTCCGATGATGGCGACTGTACGTAAAATTACATAGCGGGGCGCGACATCATGGTTCGAATACACTAAAAACCCACTTGATAAGCTCCTGTTGTTAATTGACACTCATATTGTTTCGATTTAACTATTTATCCAGAGCAATCAAAGACACCTATACCTGCAAGCCGACGACAAGCTCTACGTGAACTTGGAAGACAACCTAACCAAACGCACCAAGGTCTCGATCATAGACTCCTCGGCGGAGACGTACCAGGAGAACGGTATCGGTGACCAGCCTAACTTGGAATACGACGGCAGCGATAAATACAAGGAGTTTGTGGACGACAACGAGTGCAGGAAACAGTGGATTGTGTTGCCGCTGCCGGCGACGTATATTGCGACTAATTGGCCGCTTAGGGTAAGTTAATAATTTGTAAGGAACTTAACCTCGTAAGACCTGCTATAGAAGCTACATAGTACAGGCAATTTAATTGTTTTTTTTTTTTAATGAACGCAAAGTTCATTTTAGGGTTCCGTAGTCGAACTATTAAACCATTATTGTTTCTCCATGTCCGTCCGTCCGTCCTTTGCATTCTAGCGCAGAGACTCTTAGTTCTACAAAGCTGTAATTTGGCATGAATTTACATATAACTCACGCCAACAAATTGGTAAAACTAAATCTTGAATTATTTTTTTCTCTATGCCCTACATATAACGTGGGTGGGGATGTATTTTTTCTCGTCTATCCCATAGTGTCGGGCTTCGTTGGATAGGTCTTTCAAAAATATTGTGGGTTTGTGAAAGCATTTGTTTGATTAAGGGATCGATTTATGAAATATTAAGCTTTAAAGGGCTAATTTTGGTTACTTAGTCAAGTGTCTACCACAGCCAAAACTGCTAATACTAAAAATCTGAAAAAAAAACTTAAATGAAAGCGCATATGACGAATTTAAAAGGAAAACTATCACGACTAAATAAACATTATTGGTTCTTGAGATACAGGTGATTAAAGTGTTTATATCTACTAAAATCATCTAAGACGGCACCAAATGACTTTAAATAGAAAATTTGTTATTTTTTTATGTTTCTAGTACTTAACGGCTTCGTAACCCTATACTGAGCATGATCCGACATGCTTTTGCCCGGTTTTTATATATCAAATGAATGATCTTTGTTTCGACGAGTGTGCAATCATTAGAGTGGAGGTTTTTGTCAAGCTATATAAATTTTCAGTGATATCCCATTACTTTCAGTATAGCGCATTAGACGAGAGCGGTACAAACGTGTGTGTGGCGGGGCGGGCGGGGCTAGCACATTACAGCTGCGCGGCGCGGCGGTGGAAGCTGTTCGGCAACGAGACCCAGGAGAAGGACTTCGTCGTCACGGGCGGTATGCTCTGGTGGCGCGACCATATCGTCATAGGTGAGTGAGAAGAGGGCGCGGCCGGCGACTGCCGATTATGATCGGTTATGTTCGTGCGCGATTTTCCTGCGGGGAGGCAGACGTTAGCGGGGAGGTAGTTTCTAGGCTAGGTTAGCCTTGTCCACGTGCCGAGTAATGCAGCGAGACAGTAAAATAATGTGGTCGAGTTGGTGTTCACCTTTTTTTAAATTCAGTTCAGTTCTGTTGAGACTACAATTTTCATTGGACGTATGGGTCGTCGATATGGGATCTTAATCGTAAAAGATGGACGAGTGCCGTATTCAGACCTGCCGAGTGGGCTAGAGACAGTGCGGAGTAGCGGGGGGTCGCTACTCGGCCTAGTAAATAGAACGGGGACCGAGCTACGGTCTCGCCATAGCACTCGGCGAATTGTATGTCTCGCCCTTTGACTTGCGTGTGGTCATGTCATGACTAATCCCGTTATCGGAGGTGCAATTTGGTAGCTGGTCGTTCTTAGACATGGGTATAATAATGTTGAAATATAGCTATGTCGATACTTTTTCTCTATCATATGGATTGTCTTAGACAAAACATAAAAGTGTTTATTTTGTTTATTTCATGCACTGGCCTGCACCACGCATTAAAAAAAAAGTAAATTGTAACTTTGAACAATTGTGAAATACCAACCATAGTGCTTTTGTTCTACCGATGGCGGATTCTGCTTCTGATGACATTGATTATGATGGTATACAAAATAGAAATGTTACATTTTTGTCTATTTTTTTATATAAAACTAATTGTAAAGAAAAACTATGAGTGTTGATATCGACATGATAAATATTTTTACCCATGCTTAAGAACGTCCAGCTAGCAAATTGCACCTCCGATAACGGGGTCTAATCATGACATTAGCGTAGGCGAGGTATGTAACGGAGAAGGAAAGTGACACATAGTAGTCTTACGGTCGACCATGTTTTTCTTCGACTGTACAGTAAGACCACAAATATAAGTTACGCCGGCAATCTTCGTCCACGCAGAAAGGTGCTCACTGATGGCGAAGATAAACGAACGTAAAAATCAATTCAATACAAACCTTGTCGTGTTACGCGTAAGGTAGAATATGAAACGACGATTAGCGCTCGTGCGTCTCTGCTTGTGTACGAATGACAACTGACGCGACGCTAAATAAAATGGCGGTCGACGGCGTCGCTGCAATGGCTGCCGAATATTTGACCTTATAATTGGCCAAAACGTATTCGCGCCTTCTAAAAAAAAATGCTTTCTGCGCAGTTACATCGTTGTACCTGCGCAGAAAGCATTTTTGTTATAGTTGTGGTACTACTGTATAGATAGCGAATCTGTGCAGAGTTAACATGTACACGGTTTGGACCTAGCAATCTGCGTTTTAGTGGCTTTCTATGTCTAAACTAGCCGTTTCCCGCGACTTTGTCAGCGTAGAAGTCGGTAATCGCTGCTCCCTCAGGACACGTCAAAATTTTCGGGTTGAAAAATGCCCTATGTCATCGGGACTCAAAACTATCTCCATACCAAATTTAATCTAAATCGGTTCACTAGATCCAGAGATTACCCCTACAACCTCACAAACAAACTTTACCACTCTATAATATAAGTATAGATGACAATGAGCAGAATTGTTCCCACACAGCAACAGGAATCTGAAATAAAACACGTGTCAGTTAATAAATCATGGCAACTTGAAGTTTTTTTCATTCAACACGTTTCGCCGAAAATTTAAATTTTCATGAATATATCCCCCCCCCCCCCCATCAATTTTGCAACTAGGTATTTTGTCTTTCTTTGGGTCTTAATGAAAATTTGACATGTATTCCGTGACTATTGAAGGATGGGGTCGGGGTTCAAAATCATGATTAATCGACCCACGAAGGTTACAATATGATGTTTTCAATCCACAACAACTCGAGCCACCATTTAAGATGACATTAAACGATTTCGTTATTGTACAGTCAGCAGCAGAAGTATCTACGCAATCGAAGAGCTCAAAATGATCTGCACTCGTCACTCTCAAGAGAATACGTCGTGTGTATATCATTTTGATCATGTTCATCTGATTAGCTACTTTTGATGCTGACTGTACATAAAACTAAGTACTGTAGCGCGTCTTCGTAGATCAAGAACCCTTTGCCAGCCTCTAAATAAACCTCACTTTTTTTAATTTTAATACCATTGTTTTACACTGGAGATAGTTTTGTTAATCCATGAACATTGTTACAGGCTGCTATAGCATCCTCGACGGCCACCAAGAGGTCCGGTTCTACCCTCGCGACTGTAAACTCGACAACCGGTTCGCGAAGATCATCCGTGTGCACTCGCAGGTGTTCGTGCTGGACGCGCTCGGTGACCAGCTGGTTGTGTTTGGTGCAGATGCTCTCGTCACCATCTACGAGCTGAGCTGCCTCGATAATGGTGAGTGCAGTGTAAGATCAGATGAGATCAACTGCGTGTATTCGCAGGCGTTTGTGCTGGACGCGCTGGGTGACCAGCTACACACTACAATGTCTAATCAACCGCTTAGCGTGGCGTTTCCGTAGATTGAAATAGTATTTATGCTAAACTCACATTTTAAAAAAACAGACTGAATGAGCAATGTTTTGTTAAACTGCAGAAGCAATTTGTAGGCACAGTTTGTTTGAAATATAATGGAGGCTTGTGAGATACGAGTGTCAAATGTAGGTAGTAAATAAATATCACAGGACAATGTCACACAAATTTACCTAGTCCCAAACTAAGCTCTAGAGTGGACTATAGGTACTAGACAACGAAAACTTACTTAAGTATATAGATAATATATACTTAGAAACATAGAAAACGTCCAAGACTCAGGAAAAAATACTCGTGCTCATCACACAAATATCTGCCGGACCGCTAGCTTCGATGGCAGGGTCACAACTAACTAGGCCAGCGTGTCGTCAAAAGGTGGTAATGTCTCTGTACCATGTTGTAATACAGTCTAATGGCTGCAGTGCTAAACTATGTAATGAATGAATAAACAAATTTGCGAGAACTTGAGACCTAAAGAAAGATGTGTAAATGTGATTTACAAAGTAGTCAGCAATAAATTAAAATAACATGGCTTTTATGTTTAAACATAATGTCTATGTAATTTTTAACACGTCTCGTGGTAAATTCCAGCATCTAATGCAGCATACCAAAAATAAAATTTGTCGATTACTATGCCTTATATTTCCAGCGGGCAACATAGAGATGCGTTGTGTGCAAGCGGTCGACGTATCGGCTCTGTCGCACCCCGCTTGCGTGGTGTCGGCGTCGTTGTGCCGTCTGCAGGACTACCAGCACCGGCAGACTGCCTCGCCGCAGCCGGACTCGCTGGTGAGGTTTCTTCAAATTCATCATCATTATTTTCCTGTATTATTCCACATCCGCTCCCATTGTACGCCAACGTGCACGATCCGCGGTCATTCCCATCCAGCTCCTGCCAGCGAAGATCGTCACCCCATACAAACTGTTTTCGATCCGCGATCTCTACTCAGAAACACAACAACTGCATTAGTCCGCATAATTTTATCGTTCCGTCTGTCGAAAGTCTATTAAATCATCCGGATGAGTTGCATTCTTCCACCGAGCATTTCAATGGGCACAATTTTTTTCCTCGTGCGGTGTAACGTTTCTGAACAGTTATGATATGAGGCCGCATATGCTGCCACGCCCACACAAGATTGAAAAGGGATGACCTTATGTGCTTCCGTGCAAAGAACGTGAGATAGAGAAATTTTGCGCGAGTGCTAATGGCCGTATTATGACAGCAATAGCAAAGTTGACAACCGCTGATTCCAATACAAATAATTTATCTAAGCCAAAAATAATATCAACCCTAGTAAACTGTCATCTCAGACTGACAGGGATGAGATTATTTTTGGTTTTGTTACGTTTAAAAACTGAATAAATATGTGTATGTTTTTAATTAATTTGTTATAGGTTCTCAATGCCAGTGGTCGCCTGATGATGGTCCAAAGAGAAGAATACGACGTTGATGAAGACAACAACCCGGTGAGTGTTCTCATCTATATCTCTACAGGGTACAGTTGGGCAGTTCGGTTAAATAAATGTTGACACTCGATACTTTCACGGGACAGACACATCTTATCAACCTTTTTTTTTTGACGTAGAATCGAAATTTAATCTTAGGGTGGTAGTCCACTTATTTGCAGACTGTTCCTACTTTGGTAAAGATTGCATAGTGACTTGGGATATGTCCCTTATTTAATATAATTTTTGCTTGTATAGTTTTTCATGTATAGATGTTTTTCTTAATAGTCATTAAAAAAACAAAAATATACATGACAAACTCTTCCGTGACTGACAGTCTGACCGGCAGACAACGCACAGCTATGCCGCTGAAACTAGAGACAAAATTTGGAGGGAAAATCCCTCGGGTATCCTAAGGGTGCAAAAGGTTTTTTTTTAATCCACTACCACTAACGAGTAGAAATGGAAGGGAAATTACTTTAAACAACTGTTTTTTTATTCAAGACTTAAGAGGCCGTATACGAAATTTCGCCGGATTTGTTTATTTTCGTGATTTTACAGTTTAAATACTGCTTTTCTATAAGTTTTAATGCACATCATGAAATATCATTTCAGTTATGATATGATCGAATAAATGAGTTACGAATGAATGAGCTATTTTTTTTAATTTTTGTCGAGAATTTAAATTCGGGATTTAGGTTGTTAAAAAACATTATATATTGCAATTTTTTTTTAAACTTTTAATGATTTTTTTTAAGGTACCTATTGGATTGATTTTGAACTGAAGCTTATTATTGTTGTTTTAAGTTTATGAACGAGAGTTTTAAGTAGCCGAAATTCAAAACTATTTTTTGTCAATTTTCTATAAAATTTTACCATGTTAAGTATTTTTTTTAAACAAAAAAATATATAAAGTTGGTACAAAGTAATTCATACATTTTTTAGTTGACTTTTACAGCAATGAATGGTAATTTTTTCATACCTTTTAGACGATTCGTGAATATGCGATATTCTAAACCTCTTACAGCAAAATTCACAAAACAGTCGCCGGTTTCAGGTCGATTAATCAAAAGAAAATAATAAAACAAAAAAAAGTATTTCATACATTCGTTGCAAATGAAAATTATCTTTCGTGTTGCGCATTAAAATTTGTATAAGTAAAGTATTTCAACTGTAAAATCACGAAAACTAGCGAAATCGGCAAAATTTCGTATACGGCCTCATAATTGGTAGTAAGTAGGTAGTCTTCTCAAAATTTGGTAATTATTCGTTGGTAACATAAGCGCATTTAGGGTTCTGTTTCATATACTCATCCACCTACACGAGCACTGCAATAACGCGATAGTAGTTGCAGTTGTAACTTATTAATTCGTCGTTCACGCGTCGACGGTTCGGGTCAATAGACCGCTAAAGTTGTCTAAAAAAAAATCGTTTCTGAAATAAGGGGATTCTACCTTCGATTACTTTGTTAGACTTAAACATATAAGTTACAGAATTATAATATTTAATTGTAATTTTATTAATTCATTGATTTAACGTTATTTGTTATAATTTTTTTGTTATTTCGATACAAAAACACGGGTACTATTTTATTTTTGATTGGAAAGGTATAAAATTACCTACAAACTGCCTTTGTGTAAATATCTTTACCTCGATTCTACACGGTGTGATTAAGGGTGAAATAGTATCATTCATGACACGTATATGGAAACATGAAGGGACCTGTTAAGGTTATCTGTGTTAAAACCTTGATATTTTTGCACGGTTGAATAACTAACATAGTGTTACAAGTCATTTGAATTTAAAATTAGATTTCCGCATTTAACACGGTGCTCTCAATTGAATCTCTGAATGTAAGCATTACAAAGGATTGCCGTAATTAAAATGATGCGATGGAATAAGGGTAAAGAAAATACGTCATATGTAATAACTTACATTTATTCACGGATATGAAACATATTCGCTCAGGTACACTTCGTTGCTTTGGAATTTAACCGTAACTTAACTTCTATCAAGACCTATGTATATCTTTACATATGACTGTATGCAAAGACACACAAGCGCCGTGAGTAACTAAGGTTACCTATACACGTAGAAGCTATCAATTAACTTGCGGCAAGACAAGTCATTCCTGACTCTGAGCAATTTATATGCCTTTTGTGTTTGAGGCTATAATGTTTCAATGACATCTGGCAGAATTGACTTAGTACTTTACCGCTAGTATAGTAGCACTGCTTTAGTGCTTGGTTCTTATGGTAAGCTTTTGGCCATGAAGAGAGATGGGGCCGGTGGTCCAGCGGCGGACGATGTTGCCTTTGTGGCCGTATGAGGCCCCCGAGAGGTGCACCCAGGGTGCGGGAGCGGGGGGCAGGATGGGGTACACGTCGTACGGAGCGATCACGGGCGCGGTCTCCAGCACGGGCGTGATGATTGGGCTGTGGATGATCGGCTCGGGGTCTATGGCTGCGATGGGTGCGTACGGCGCGGGGGCGATTGGCAGGATCGGGGCATGCGAGATCGGAGCAATTACCGGCGCAGCCACCGGCAAGCCCACCGAGTGCACATTAGGACCGGTCCTTTTGACAACCGCGTTGAAGCCGTGCAAAGAGTCCGCAGTGTACTCGACGAGCCGCACGTTGCCGTCGGGCTCCACCAGCGAGTACGCGCCACGCACTAAGTCCCCATCCCGCGTCTCCCACTGCGCCTTGTTGTCGCCCGTCGCCGGATCGTTTACCGCGTAGTTGAAACCGTAGCTTGGATTCGGCTGAAGGAGCAAACAGCATAGTGAAATACTTATCGTGCGCTGGCTTGAACGGAAATATTCTCAATGTTCTACTTACAATTTTCTCGACAGTGGCGTATGGTAAGTATGACAAGACCGCCGGGGGGTTCGCTGATGCGATAGCAGCGAATGCCAAAAGGCAGGATACCTGTAATGGTGAAAATATGATCGTTAGCCAATGGAAAATAAAATACTGCTTCTTTTACTGAGTGCCTAACAAACAATGAACATTCATGTTTTTGTGTAGAATTAATATGTCTTTTGCAGACAGATTCAGTTCATAAATCCTTCTTTCTTACTTTGACGAGGCCGGGCTCTTAAATGGCCTGTAGGAAATGGCGAAATGGTAACGTCAGCTTACTGTCGCAAGTCACAGCTCATAGAGAACTCATGTTTAGCCTCGTGAGATCCGATGTGCCATAGGAGGTACATAATCAAACCAATTTAGTTTAAACTATATTTAAATTACCATAAAGTTCATTTTTATTTGTTTCAAATTTGAAAATGGCATTTAAGAGCAAAGGGTTACCTTGACTTTTTTCCCTTGCTAGTTGATTCAAATTCCCACTCACAAAAATCTGCCTGTTTGTTACTACAAACATGATGGGTCTCACGAGGATACCGAAGAAATATACATATATGTCAATCAAAATACCTTATTCTATTATACGAAAGTAACAGTCGCAATAACAAGAGAAAATAGCATTTGAATTGACCTTGTAATTCCATCTTAAATATGGTCACAATATAATTACCGTGAAATATGTGTTCATGATGCTGAGGAGGTTATCCAGTGAGCCAACGAAGTGCACTGTGCCTGTGTCTCTTCCCGCCCGCGTTATATACTGCAGTAATTATTCGACCCAGCGGCGCTCCGGTTTTGTCAAACATCTTGCCACGGATGATTTGACGCGGCTTTTTGCCCGTAAACTTTATTCCTAGCACTTAATTCGTACGTAACATAATTATACGAATGAATACATTAAATTTACAATGAGCACAATTGGGCCGTCTGTTTATCATAATTTGTTTGGAATACTCGTTCGCGTTTAGCAATCATTTGTCATATTCTATTCCCTTATATGTTAGACATGAATATTCATGTTTATAATGCTAGCTGAAGTGTTTTCGTAAAAATAAGGATTATTGATATAAACTTTGCTATTTAAAGACAGTAATACTTCTTTTACGTGCACTGAATCGCGGTAATTTGTGTGGTTAAGATGTAAACTTATTTTTCGAATATAGCCAATATAGGCAGTATAGGCATCCCAAAATCTTCTTCATACATTACGAAAAACGAAAATTGTGAGAAAACCAATTGAATTACCGATTAAAATATAGTCATAATCGATATTATTCATAGCACAAACAGTCTAATATGCAAACAAGACTAAACCAACATCATGTTTTTGGTTAGGTAGTTATTTCATTTCAAAAAGTTAATTAATCGAGTCAATAGACGCACGATGAGCGTGAATGTGAACGTGAAACCCAAGCCATGGTTGATTAACGTCAAACGAAGTAGCGTCAAAGATTAGCGTCATAGAAAAGAAAGAAAAGAAAGAAAAGAAAGAAAAGAAAGAAAAGAAAGAAAAGAAAGAAAAGAAAGAAAAGAAAGAAAAGAAAGAAAGGAAAGAAAGGAAAGAAAAGAAAGAAAAGAAAGAAAAGAAAGAAAGAAAAGAAAGAAAGAAAAGAAAGAAAAGAAAGAAAAGAAAGAAAAGAAAGAAGATTTTCGGCCAGCACCGAGTGCGACAGACGGACGGAACGTTGCACAAACTAATCAATAAATGAAATTGTACCTAATTAATTTCTTACTATTAAACAAATTCTTATAATCAGACCTTATAATGAGACAATAAAATAAAAACCTTACATAAACATATTTTACATAGGAGGTGCTTACTTAGCTAGTATACACCATTGACCCTGCACAAGGCACCACTAATGGCTTAAAAATTAAAATCTATGACAACGGACAAATGTGCATTTGCCTATGTGCTTAACCTCCCGACTACTCAGGTTTGTCGCTTGAGAACAGAATACCAAACATAGAAGGCACCCTATTGTTAATTCAACAAGGTTGCAATTACAATGTTACTACAATAGGTATTGGGTCTTACGGGGTTAACTATTCTTATCGTTGTGTAGGGACTTGCTCTAAAGTGTCGTGTTTGATGAGTGCCCTATAACTAGCGGTGTAAATGGTTGTCATTACGGCGTTAATAGCTTCTCATATTCTTGCGAAGAGCCGGAATGGGGTTATACCAAGAGCCCAACGAAATGTAATAATATTAATCAATTTAACTGAACAAGCGTATTACAGACTACTTTGATAGTTTGCCGCCGGTTTGCTTATCTATATATTGTTCCGTAAAACGCTATGTCGCGCGCTTTAGTTGTTTTCATGTCTCCCACCGAAACAGCTTATAGTAGACTACGGCTTTACAAAAAAAAAACTCGTTGTAAATATGTCAAAAACGTCAGTTGATGAATTGACATGACATTTAATAATCATGTCTTCATCGATTGTTATGCTAGAACATCGCTGCCGACATGTGTCACGGGACATTTGGGGGCTGAGGTTCTACACGGTTTAAACGATATCGCCTTTGACGTGTTTCCGTATTGCCAACGCTTTGATAGCTCTATTGTACGAGGGCTGCACTGAAAGTTTCGGGAATCTAATACTTAGAAACATATTTTTGACACATATCATACCTTTTTATAATCTCTAAAGTTTCATTATTTTAACGCACTGTCCACATAGGAAAGAAGCGATGGTTCGGTTTCAATTGTTTTTTGAAGTCGTCGAGTCGCTGCTGAAAATGGAATTGTTCCGTGAAAATTTAAGAGCTATGATTTATTACGACTTTAAAAGTGGATTATCACAAAAACAATGTGGAGACCGGATGGTTGTTGTTTTTAGTAATGAAGCACCTTCAAAGACGACAATATACAGGTGGTATGCAGAATTTCAACGTGGCCGTCTATCCCTCACGGACGACGTGCGTGAAGGTTGACCAAAAGCGGCAGTCACGCAAGAAAACGTCGATGCTGTGCGTCAGCTGATAAAGGAAGAGCGACATGTGTCATATCGGGAGATTCAAGACTGTTTGGGCATTGGAATGAGTCAGATACAAACCATTTTACAGGAACAATTAGGCGTGCGAAAGTTGTTTTTCCGTTGGATCCCTCACTTATATATATATTGGTGCCATATGTAACATGCAACATGTACTTAGTTAGTAATAATAAGATAGTTCCTATTAAATAGCTAAGCCTACTATTAGTTAAGCATAATAATATTGTAGTGCCCGACAGGGTTTCATGGCAGAACAAAATTGTACCTTCAACACCATTGTACCCATGAAAGCAATTAATAAACTGAACTGAACTGAACTTATTGTCTGAGGAGCAGAAAACGACTCGTGTCAATTGGTGCCTCAGAACTTTGAATAAATTCAACGGAGGAAGCTCAAATGCAGTTTTTAGCATTGTATCCGGTGACGAGTGTTGGATATATGCATATGAGCCTGAAAATAAAAACCAATCTCGAGTATGGTGTCGTGTTACGTGGTCTTTCGAAGGTTCGGAAGACCAGGTAACAGACGGAGGAAATTTTTCGAGGCACCTGACCTTCCGAAGGCTCGAAAGACCAGGTACGTAAAGAGGGTTGAAAGAGATAAAAGAGTTAGGTCAGGGTCAGGGTTATTTATTGAGCACTTGTTTAGCTTTACACAGAATTACCAGTATAAAATGTCTAACTAATTAAATAGGTCCCTAACAACACCAGGGAGATAGCAGAGAGTAGTTATTTTCTGTGAAGTAGACGACTGAAGAGAGCTCCAGTGAACACCACTTGCGCAGTGGTGCGTAGCGATGGCAGCAACGCTCCTCTTAGTAGAAGTAGCAGATAGGCCCGAGTAGAGGCCCGTGAGATCGAGTAACGGTCCCGGAGCAAGCAGGAACGAGATCGAGGTGCGGGGATAGAGGCTTCTTGAGGTGCGGGGCCTGACTTGGCCCCGCACAAGGCCGATTTCTATCGTTTCAACTCGGAAACTGGAGAAAGAATGAATGGCTCTAGTCTGAGCCACCCTTTATATACCCTGGTGTTCTATATTTTTTAATTTGGAAGTTCTAAGTTTATAAAATTACAAAATTACACATGCCAGGAGTTAATTCTATGGAAAACAATCATATTAACTCCATGTTACAGTATAAAACCTAAGATATTGTCTCTGCCCGTTGTGAAGACAATGAAAATAACAATATTGTCAGTTGAAAGAAAATAAACAAAAAGTGAAATATATCTGCTTTAAATGCCGAAATAATCATAAAAGTAGCAAGAATCAAAAGGAAAAAATGTAAGTAAACACTCTGGAAGCCCGCGACATCGCGGAGTTCATATATTCAAGAAGATATACGTCCCCAAAGTCAGTCGGTCAAGCTGTGAACGTTTTATATACTAAGTTAAATAACATATTTCAGGAATAATTCATGACCAAACGAGTCCCAATAACCGTCAGGTGGACCGCGCCGGCAAGATGATCAGAAATGCGCAATAAGTTAACAATTTAAACTATGAATCCACAGAAAAACGGACACGGATCCAAGTATCGAAGGTACAATATTACAATGGGTCTACGAAGATGAGCTCAAGCCGACAAAAGTTATTCGTTCTCGCAGCACGGCCAAAAAGATGGTGGCTACGTTTGTCTCCAAATCGGGTCACGTGGCTACTATTCCTCTTGAAGATCGTAGAACGGTCAATGCCGATTGGTACACCACTATTTGTTTGCCGAGTATCTTTGCTGAACTTCGAAAAAAAAAAACCCTAGTCGCCGCATTATCCTTCACCACGACAATGCCAGCCCTCACACCGCTCGGAAAACAACTAAGTACCTGGACGGTGAAAAAGTCGAATTACTGGACCATCCTCCATACAGCCCCGACTTAAGCCCCAATGACTTTTTTACATTCCTCAAAATTAAGGTAAGTTGCGTGGTCAGCGGTTTCAGACGCCGGAAGCAGCAGTGGAGGCTTTTAAAATGGCCATTTAGTCGACCCCTACTTCAGACTTCAATAAGTGCTTTAATGACTGGTTTGATCGCATGGAAAAGTGCATAAAATATAAAGGATAATACTTTGAAAAACAATAAAAATATTTTTATTCAATTTAAATGCATATTTTTTTCTATTCCCGACACTTTCAGTTTGACCCTCGTTTGTATGTAATTATAAATATGCAAACAGAAATAAACACGTGAAATAAGACTGTGTTCCAAATAAAAATTGATCGCGGTGAAATGCGATTAGGGTAAACCACTACATAGAAAATGAAGATTCCGAATTAAATATACCAATATTAACAGGCACGCGAAAAATCTCTTTATGAAAAAAATAATGCAGACTTGTTTCTGCTGAGGTAAAGTGAAACTTGAAAAATCGCTACGAGGTTTTTTCTTTTAAGGCAAACTATTAACAAAAGCCAAATGGGGAGATTGACCCGATAACTACTGCTCCAGTAATCGGCTAAGGATCAGAAGCGATTGAACCACCCATCCCAGTGTTAAGAAAAAAACAATGACGAGAATCATTAATTTGAAACTATTCGCAAGCAAGCAAGGAATATATTGTATTAGTATTAAATATATAAAAACGCCTGATATAATAGCGATCCCTTCCTGTATAAGCTGTTATCTCTTAAAAGGCCCAACATATTTTAATGAAACCGCGCTATTAACCTTCCCGATTACACTAGCTTTCTTTAAAAAAAACCGACATACGTGCCACAGACAAACATAAAGATACACATACACGCAGACACACATGTTAACAGATACACACTCCTCTCTTTTGTTGGGGGTTAAAAATAGGAAGTTGCGTGAAGGGTCTTAAAGGATTCCTGCAAAGTAAGGTAAATGTTTTTTTTTAGGAACACAGAATGAGCGGTTCGAACGCTCGTGGGCTTAGCCTCCCAGCAGTGTGACATATCTACGTGATTAGATGTTCTGATACATTCTGTGAATTGAATCCCACATTTATTATTTCATTTTTTACGATAGTTTTTATATCCACATTGAAGCGAACCACTGCTTGATTATACGTAAGTACTTATACGCAACGTAAAGTAAAGTGGTAGTAGGGTCTTCGTTTATTGAAAACATTATACCAATGTATTGCAAGCTTGATTAAACTGCATAATTTAATACACAATCAATTTGTTAACATGCTATCTGTCCGTGTGTACTCCTTTGTACTCTCAAAATTTTCATCGTATTGTATAAAATTACGCTCCTAAATACTTAACGTACGTTAATGTGTGGTAAACGATGTTGGTCACCCATTTACTAACCTATTATTGTTTAACATATAAGTATAATTTTTTACATGATTAATAAATGAAAAAAAAGCTTGTCAACTCTCTTGAGCAGGTTAACCTCGTTATTATAAATTTAGTTATTTTCTTATTTTTTGGTAGGATAAAAATGACATAGGTATATTGTTAAAATGCTTTATTTACACGTATAAAACACGTACAGCTCGAGTATTCCACGTTTCAATAGCTAAAAGACTAGTTATGCTTCCTCTCACAGACATCAGGTACAGTAGCATAATATTTACGATAATACATTTCACTACCACCTTCTTGGTTATTTTATTCTAGAAACCTCTGAGAGAGGTTAATGTTTATTTTTATTAATGACTAGCTTTCTTCCTGCCAGCGAAATAGGTCCCGTTGTCCACTTAACTAGCTTACCATTGATGTATTTCTTGCTGAAAATGGTCGCGTATGGGCCGGGGCCTAGAGGCCACAAGGGTCCGCTTAACGGTACCCAGCCTCCGTAAGAATGGGTCAATGGATCCCAGGGTAGACTCCATTGTCCTAGCGACGCCGCTTTAGGAAGGCCGATGGCTAGCGGAGCTGGTCCGAAACCGTAGTTGATTGGCGGGATTAAAGGCAGCGGGTGGATAGGAGCTATAGGCAACGGTACATGAGCTACTGGAGCTAGCGGTAATTTATGTAGGCCATGGCTCGGGTGTACATTAGGGCCTAGTCGTTTGACCACGGCGTTGAAGCCAGTGTGGTCATCAGCCTTGTAGTCTACGACGCGGAGACTCCCGTCAGGCTCGACCAGCGAGTACGAGCCCTTCACTACGTCGCCGTCTCTCGCCTCCCACTGGGCCTTGTTGTCCTTCGTGACCATATCGTTCACCGCGTAGTCGTAAGCGTACCGTGGATGATGATCCTGCCAATGTATAAATAAACATCTTGAAATATGATGAAAATGAAGGAAGTGTTATACTAATATTATAAACAGCCGGAGCGGCTGAACGGATATGGATAAAATCTGGCACAGAGATAGATTATATAGTCTGGAATAGCACATTTGTACAGTCAAGGTTATAAATATGTATACACTTTAGTACCTTGTCTATTAAACGTCATGTTTCAACTGCCATATGAAATTGTCACAGCGATTAAATTGACAAGGTACTAAAGTGTATACATATTTATGACCTTGACTGTACATTTAGCATATTTATCTTTAAAAATTGGACAGTTCCCTAGGGAATAGCGATAAACAACTTTTACGCAGACGGAGTCGCGCGCAAAAGCTAGTAATTGTATAAAAATCATATTCTCTTAATTTTGTAGCATAAAATATAATTTCCTTACTTTTCTATATTCAAACTACTCGAAATAATAAGTGTCGGTTTTTTTTGCGAAATGGTTTATATGAGTAGTACATACCACGGCATGGATAACAGGAGCTATTGGAACGGCGCTGCATAATACGGTAGCGGCTAGCAACGCTAGAGCTAAAACAGTCTGTAAAAAAAAACATTTTCAATCACTTCACTTGCCTTTCTTACAATTTTAATTAGTATTATAGTATGTCCGCGCTCTTAGGCACTTTCAATCTTGGGACAGCTCTATTTTAAGTTACCATTATAATCCTCGTCATTGTCGCTTTCGTCTGTGAGCTGTCGAAATACAATGTGTATTGTCGAAGCGCTCTACTCTTTTATACCGCGATGGGCATTACCGGTACAAGCCTGAAAAACCTGCGTGACCCGTCGGCTTGCTGCTCCGGTGCTAATTCGGTACAAGTTATGCGACTCCTGCATGTTTCATAGCAATTGTAATTGCTAACAAATCTATGTAGAATTGATTATTGTATTTTTTAATTATTCGGTATAACCGAACGGTTTTTAAGACACCGTTTCGACACCTTTCTAATTCACACGATGGGCGGATGACATTAAATGCGCAGAATGATCAGAGGTGCATAGCAGTGGCTAAGGAATCTAAGGATGTAGACAAATGGTGCGCTTTGAACCTTTGGCAGTGTTATGGGAGAAAGGAGAAGAAGTCCTATATGGTCTGATCGATTTGCTAGTCCCCGCTTTGGTCAGTTGTTCTATCTTCATATTCATCTTCGTGTTTTGAAGCTAGAGAAGGTGAACTCACGTAATACACAAAGGTTTAAATCCTATCTGGTAGGATACGTCCAATCAAAGCAACTCAAACTAAGAAATTGAGTGCTTTTAATTATACATACTTATACACATACATACCTACATAACATCACGCCTTCATTCCCAATGGTAGGCGACTACAGAAATACCAACAACTCTAAAAATACTTATTGATAATTTTGTAACTACATTTAGCACAATCAATCAAGATGTTTACCAGTGTATTAGTGACAGGGTGCAAGCCCATCGCCTAACAGTACTACATGCACTGATTCCCTCAGTCGCCTCTTACGACATCCACGGGAAGACATGGAGTGGCACTATTCTACTCGTAACCCGGCAACCCCACGGGTTTGGGGTCGGGGTATAATTATGGTATCATAACACTTATGTACGAATGTTATTCGTACATAAACTGCTTATGATCAGTAAAAGTAAAACAAACATTTCACGCTTCAGTTGTCATCGATTAAATGGAGAAGGTTAAATAAAACAGCGATAATGTTACCACATAGTGGCGCATGCTATATTCGTGTTAGTATAAAGTTTGACTACCTTTATTAAAACAACGTTAATAAATATCTACAATAAGTAACAACAGCTTCGTCTGAACTACTCTAAATCGTTGTCATAAGAAAAGGACTCACAGTTAATCTAATCAAGACATGGCAAGGTATTTAGAATCTAATAGCAGCAGTCATATTTATTATTTCTTATTCGCCTTATTTACAACCCGTATACATCATTTTGCTAATATCAGTGCTTATAGTTGATTAGAGAGTAATCTAGGGGTCCTTCCCACGCGGGCTGTAGGGATCCTTTTTCTATTATATCATAGCCGGGTCCTATCGGTATCTTAGGTATCCCCTGCAGAGGACCGTAGGGGTTAAGCGGTACGAGCCCTTTATTCAAACCTCCCCAGGCCCCGATCGGTCCAATCCCTCCATAGTTAATACCACCCAACTGTCCTACAGGACCTAGACCATATGGGCCTTTTAACAAAGGCAGTGGTTCTTTGTAAATTGGCAGCTGTTCTTTGTAAATTGGCACCGGTTCTCTGTAGATTGGCAACGGTTCTCTGTAAATTGGCAGTGGTTCCTTGTAAATTGGCAGCGGTTCTTTATAAATTGGCAGAGGGGCCTTGTAATAAGGCGGGGGGCCGAGAGGTTTGGAGTAAATTGGCCCAGCCCTGTAAATGGGTCCTGATAGTATTGGGACTGACTTAATGATTGGTTGGGGCAGAATTGGTATCGGCTCTTGGTGAATCGGTATTTCCGGGATCAATGGCTTAATTACTGGCACTGAATTTTTGTATAGCGACTGAGTGGAGACGGCTCCGTGAACTGGTCCAGTGATCAAAGGAGCGTCGGAGAGGTGCCCTAACTTGGCCACTGGGCCGATGGAGATCGGAGAAACAACGGGCCCATGGCCTAGCACTGGAATCTGTGCCTTGTAGATCGGAGCCGCGTGGACCGTAGTCGGGTGCAGATTGGGCCCAATACGCTTTACGACGGCGTTGAAGCCAGACTTATCGTCGGCAAAGTATTCCACTATTCGTAAACTGCCATCTGGTTCCACCAGAGAATATGCTCCTGAAATATAATAGAAATTAGTCTCCGGTCAAGAGGATGGCATGCTCAGTTATGTTTATTAAATTTCACCTTTGACAACGTCTCCTTCGCGTTTCTCCCATTGAGCTTTGTTGTCTCCCGTATGCGGATCTTTTACGGAGTATTCAAAGGCATAGCGAGGAAACGACTGTGAATAAATAATATTTATTTAAACTATCACCTCTCACGCAGTTCGATACGTATTTGCCATATCTAGACTTACGTAGTAATCCGCAGATGCGTGTCCCGGTGCGTACACTAGGCCTCCCAAGCCTCCTACTCCGAGAGGCCCGTCAGCTTTCGCTGACGCCAGTAGACACGCGATCTGTTGACAATTCAAACTATAAAAACGCCCGGAACCAAACGCACAATGTAAACATAACGTACTAACCGCAATGTAGATATTCATTTTTTACGGAGACGCACTTGACTTGGTGTCAAAGAGCGTACTGATTCGAAAAGAGCCATCTGAGCAATTTATAAGTGTGCGCGTGGACCTTCGTGTCCTGCCGACGGATGCAGTGTTTCGCTGCGCGCTCAACAGCGCTCGCCAAGGGTTGCATCAGGCTTCCTCATTTTCATTCAGCCTTCGAATAGTGAAACGTAGTATGTAGATCGCTCACTCGCAGGATGCGGGAGTTATTCGCGAATGTCTATTATGATCCATTATATAATAACGATTATCCGTGTTTGCTTATAATTGGGATATTTACAGCGGTGTTAGTATTAGAGTTCTGACAGTAATTAATGTAATTATAGTAATATGACGCCAGGACGGTCCCGCGGTGCGTGTCGGTCTTGACGCAATGCTAGCGCACTAATAATGTGAGGTTTTGCTCCAATTCCGTTGCATACTGCAAGTCGCGGTCACAGTGTACTTCATACTTCTCACGCACGCAAATTCATACGCTTAATACATCCTTATGATCTTTATCAAGACCAGTAAACCGCTTGCATATTACGTAGACTTAGTAACATTATTCAATATATCGCGTATTGTATGTCATCCTTGACCTACTTGCCGTGAACTTCATGTTGCACATTAATTTGATTTAATTATACTTCGCAGATTGTAAAAGCGCCTTGGTGTCAAATTTTAAAGATGTCGCCATTTAATAAACTGGATTAGATTTGTGATGCAAGATAGATTATCTTTACATATTAATGTTTGATACAGTCGATTGATTGCAGCTTGTTTGCGTTCCGTGCATTTAAATACTGTTATTATAACTTATTATACAACTCTGAGGTGCGATGATCGCGAATTAAATTGGTCAGATTGGTCTCTGATGAAATTGTGCTTGTTTATGTTATACGAAACAACACTGTATTCTTACCTAATTTAAAATCTAAATTGACAGGATCCTTTTTCTTGCTATGCTAAATAGACAGAAGATGATGAGAACGCATGAATGTTCTAACATTTTTATTCAGTTAAACGCCATTTTCACTTAATTTTGTGATTCATGAGCCAGCCATATTTCCTAGTTACACCATATTATAAACCATATATTCCCTCCAACAGGCATACAGCTGCCTGCCGGCCACAGTACTGGCATCGTGCGTAGAAAGCGTGTGGTCTTGCGGCGGCGGCAACAAGGCTCAGACACAACTCTCCCGGGCTCTCTGGCTCTGGTGCGGCGCCCTCGGGGCGCGAGTATGGCTCCCCTTGCTGCCAAGGGATGCCTCAAGGCATCCTGACTCCTCGCGGCATACCTTCATGGCGAAGAGGATTATGCTGCCTTTCCATTTGGATATATATCCGCTGAGTAAGTTGATAGATTGCTTAGCTGATGTCAAGTTTGGATGCATCGCAGTACACGATACTTGATTTTAACTGTTTGGCAATAATTAGGAAAAAATATCTTTGAACCAATTGCTGCTTCTTAATGTAGTAATATTTTTATGCTTAGCTTTTTTTATAATTGTAGTTTCGACTAATGCTTCGTTTAAAATCGCCGAACTAACTATCCAAACAATAACTTTTAATAGTTCTGTCGCTCTGGTGCTCTATGTACTTATTGTTATAAACACCTTTAATGCCAGTGTGAATATTAAAACTACGGTATTCTATCCCCAGCTATATTATTTGACGACGCGATTCTCCTCGGCGCCGAAAACGACACTACGTTGTACACAACGGACTCGAACTCTGTGTTTTCGCTCCCGTTCTGCGTCGTCAATAGGACTGTGAGTATTCAACTGATTGTCATCATACATTGAGAAAGCTCTAGCAGTACCAGCGCTGATCATAATTCTACAAGTACCTGTTGTTACGGTTGTTCCATTTCATCATTTGAACAGCTTGATAATTTCTAATAAATGAGCTCTTAGAGCTCTATAATTTTTCTCCCAATCGGTAGTCTTACAGAACGGTATTGTGGATCAAATAAGGCATTCTTCGGCTATTCTTAACAAACCAGTGTTTAGGTAGGTCGAACGCCCTTAGTCTGCGTTTCCCTTTTTATCGCATAATTCGCACGCCCAGCCCATACGCAAGTCAGGCCCTTTAACCTCGCATCTCCTCGGGGTTCGCCGGGTCTGTGATAAGCATTGCTCGGTTAAATAGCTTAAATATTTTGTATGGGTATGGGTTTAAACTTCAAAGCGACACTAAACAAGTACAGATTGAGAACTTTAAGTAAATAGCGTCCCGAATTTAAATGCAACACAAAGTCATTTTGATTTTTTGTGCTTTCATATTTAAGCAAAAGTGCCAAAATTATTAAAAAGTATTCGTTTTTTTTAACCCATTATTTGCTGAATTGTTTGATTATTTAAATGTATTTCCACTTTTAATTAATGACTATAGAACAATAAGGCACAAATTCTAACCACGACGTAGGGCGCCAAACGGAATGGCTAGGCTACCTATATAATCGGTCTGAATACCTTGCAAAAAGCGATAGTTGCCATATCAGCGGAACTGACGATTTGTAACAGTAATTTATACATTTTGAGATACATGCATTCGTACTGTGTCAGAATGAGACTAATGGCGTGGTAATTGTGCCTTATTAATGTGCATTATGTTAATCAATTCAGGATACACCACATTATGCGTGTTGTTTTAACGTCTAATTCTTTAGAGTATTTAACGGACTTGAAAAAAAGAGGAAGTGCCCAATTGGGATACATCTAAAAAAGTCTGCTTGTTTTTTTTTTCATTTTTATACTGTCCAATAAGAATCTAATTTGAACTATGATATTGTCCGTATAATTACCAAACCTTGGTTAAATTATTGTTTCTACGATTGATTTCTGGATTAGTCCCATTTTAGACAAGACCGAAGTCCGGTGACGTGACCAATAAGGCGATGGCAATAGATAAGGCAAACGAACAAACGGCGAAGAACTTATTGCCGTAATACCAAAGAAGGCAGCTAGCTGCAATGTTGTAGTCGAAGCATTCTATACTCTATTAGTAACCACATTAAGTTGAAAATTCCTATACTAGCTTATATGAAACCCAGTGAAGTAGCAGCAGGTTAACTTTGTAATGTTTACCGTATTGTCACCTGTCACGTGTCATTCTCATTATAAGTGGGCTGATGGTAATTGGGCTCTGAGACCCATATAGGCATTTGCATTAAAGTTCAAGACTAAAACCTTAAGGGTCCGTTCACACAGACCGGGCACGGAGAGCATCGGCCCGCGCTTCCTCTCACACAGACGGGAGCCGGTCGGCTGCGCGAGCACGGAACGAGCGCGGAAGAGCACGCTAGCAGCCGGTCGGCTCCTCTTATTATTTCACACGAAGCGCGTTCAAGCATTCTTAATGAAAAAAGAGGGTCCATATTGGCTCATACAAAATTAGTCTTTCGATTTTTTATACAAATAACGATTTGTGACTATACTGATCATTTCTCCAAAAATTTTGCTCATATTTTTTTTTTCTAATTTTTCTTTTCGTAATCATCGCAACTCTTTAAGTGAATTTTACTGAAACCGTTCTGATTTTAGGACGTTTATAAAACAAACCGAATCTAACCTAACCTAACCATATTTACCAGTTGGATATTTTTAAAATCCTGAAAATAAACAGGTTTATGATTAATATTGATTATGAAGAGTGATCATTATGATGTAAAATGGGGATCCTATCATTTCATAACCAATGTTTCACAAATGATTCATTTAACAAAACAAACATATCATTTGACAACCCGCGTTTTTTTCTGAAACTGTGAATAATTCTGGATTTATTTCAGAACAAGGTTAGTTTTATAAAAATCCAGAAATATTTGAAGTTACACAAAAAAAAAGCAGGTTGGCATACTTGGCATATGAATAGGTTGCGAAATGATGCATTTGTCAAAGATTTGTCGGCGAAAAGGCAGAGAACCTGTAAAATGATATCAGAAATATTTTATGAAAAGTGATTATTATGTAAAATGGTATGAGATACATTTTCGGAGTTCCAAAATCGAATTTGCAATTTTATATAAACTTTGGCGCATCCGAAAAATGAAGTGCAAATGCAAAAAATAACCTTATTACAATGACTCAAAACTGTTTCCAACATGATAAAAATCTGCTCTCCTCTCCGAGCCGGTCTGTGTGAACGGACCCGACTGCACTAAAGACATTGCCAAAACTGAGGACTAAGATGAAATGCCTCAATGCTAGTAATTTCACCGGTTGTTGGTACTGCTTGGCGGAAGGTTAAAGAGTAAGATGGTGTTAGCGATCACCACTAAATAATTTATTCGCTTATCTACTTTGCGTTAGTTACTATAGAATTTTATTCCAGAGTCAAGTATACCTACACCAGATCCTGCGACAGCTCCTCCGTCGCAACCTCGGCTACCACGCGTGGGAGATAGCCCGCTCCTGCGCCGAGCTCCCTTACTTCCCTCACTCCCTGGAACTGCTCCTGCATGAGGTGTTGGAGGAAGAGGCCACCAGCAAAGAGCCCATCCCGGACGCCCAGCTCCCCAGCGTCATCGAGTTCGTGCACGAGTTCCCGGTCTACCTGCAGGTAAAACCAGGAGTGGGAGCCTATTCCCTCAGCTGGCAAGCTGCTGCAAAATGTAACTAGCCTATATCATTAACCTCGTCATTGCAGTATACCCGTTGGTTCTAAAAGTCAGTTTTATATAGCTTTGGCATGGCAGAAAAAAAACAAATGAGTGACTTGTTAAGGTTTACTACAAACAACACTTCTGGGATGTTGAAGTGTTTCCGTGTTGTCAACATTTTGATAACTCTTATTTACTTGACAGTAATGGCGGCCGAGTCAAAAACAATACGATAACACGCCAAAAGCAATATTGTTTTATTACGTTGATTAGAAGTCCTAAACTAGTCTTCATCAAAACAAATCAAGCCGACGATTGTAAAAAAAAAATGGTATCTCTTTTCAGACTGTAGTCCAATGCGCGCGAAAGACAGAGATAGCGCTATGGGCCTACCTGTTTTCTGCGGCAGGGAAACCGAAGGAACTGTTTCAGGAATGCTTACAACAGAAGATGCTTGACACTGCAGCCTCCTATCTCATCATATTGCAAGTAAGAAATCGGATGTCTATATTTACCTTCCTAATCGCTGTTTTGCTTATTGGTGTAAAACTGTTAAGGTTTGCTTCGGTTTTGCTTCTATTTGTGATTGTACTACTTTTCTATAAGTTTTAATGCACATCATGAAATATCATTTCAGTTATGATCGAATATATGATTTTTGTCGAATATTATAATGCAAGTTTTTTTTTGTTTTTTTTTTCAAGGTAATAAATTGATTTTGAACTGAAGTTTATTACTTTTGTTTTAATTTTATGAACGAGAGTTTTGAGTAACCCGAATCAAAAACATTTTTTTTGCCATTTTCTATAAATTTTTACCAATTTAATAATTCTTTTACACAAAAAAAAATGTGAAGGTGGTAAAAAGTTATTCATACATTTTTAGACGACTTTTACTGCAGTAATTTGTAACTATTTCATACTATTTAGACGTCAAAACGTTTCGTGAATATGCGATATTCTAAACCTCTTACAGCAAAATTCACAAAACAGTCACCGGATTCAGGTCTATTAATCAAAATAAAATAATAGAAACAAAAAAGTAGCTCATACATTCGTTGAAAATCGAAATTATCTTTCGTGTTGCGTATTAAAATTTCTAGAAGTAAAGTATTTCAACTGTAAAATCACGTGAATCAGCGAAATCGGCAAAATTTCGTATACGGCCTCTTAATGACAGGACAAGATTGCCTAGTTGGTAGCGACTCCGCCTCCGAAGTCTGGGATTTGAACCCAGGTAAGGGAAGATATTTATGATTAACGCTAATATTTTTCCCTGAGTCTCGGAAATTTTTCATGTATTTTAGTATGTTTTCCTCTTTATAAGTACGTTTATCGTTGTCTAGTAACCATAATACAATCCTAGAGTTCAGTTTGGGAGTAGGTCAATTAGTTCAGATTTTACCCTGATATTTATTTGTAACGGCTCGTTTAAATATAAGTGACTGTTTACTGGAACTTGAATAAGCATTCATGTTATATTCTTGTTGCAGATTGCACGGGTATTTATTTGTTTTATTATGTGTACTACTTTTCTATTAGCATCGCACCACTTTCTGAATACTTATTTCAGTTATTATTATAGAACTTGGAGAGTTCAGCGGTAAGCAGACACCTAGCTACGCAACTATTGGACACAGCCTTACAGAACGAGCGCTGGGACCTAGCTAGGGATTTAGTGCGGTTCTTGAGAGCTATAGGTACGTTGAGTTTATCCTGTCATATACTATTAAACGTGCAATATTTGTAATCACGTTCTCGAAAACGGCTCTAACGATATTAATGAAAATTGCTGAAAAGGGAGATTTCGGGTCACTAAATAAATCTGTCAAAATCGGGATCCGAGGTATGATGTACTCGTACATAGACTACACTATTATTTATTAAACTTTATTGCACAATACACAAAGTAGGTACAAATGGCGGACTTAATGCCTTAAGGCATTCTCTACCAGTCAACCAATGGGCCAAACAGACTATCATATTGTGATTTAATGGTTATTTCGTTTAGGTTCATTTCGTCCACATTACCATTTTGACAACTTTCTAGTTTGTCAGCAATCCCATTTCGTCCATAATCAATTCCCAACTCGTCCACTTTCTATTTTGTCAACATTCACATTTCGTCCATATTCCCATTTCGTCCACATTCCCACTTCGTCCACATTCCCACTTAGTCAACATTCCCATTTCGTCCATATACGTACTTACGATAGAGCTGGTCTGATAGTGGAGGGATGTGTGACATTTATGATGGCTTAAACAAGTATAGTCAGCAAAAAAAAATGTCCCAAAAATTAATGTTTTGACTTGAACTTATTTATTTTATTACTTATTCATGGTTACTTACATTACGTCAATAGGAATATACGGGATTGGCCCCGCAACTGGAGCAAACTTTTAAAAATAATTAATTCGGTTGTGTTTTTTTAATGTGGGTACGTGAACGACTGGGAAATGGGGGTGTCTTAGGAATTTAGACAAAATGTGAATGCGGACGAATTAATAATGTAGTCGAAATGAGAATGTGGACGAAACGGTAATGTGGACGAAGTGGGAAAAGGACGAAATGGGAAAATGTACGAATGAACCTAAACGCTTTGTTTTATACTCCTTAAACTAACTAAACCACGTGGCACTGTTAAACAGCATTTAAAATCTGTTTTATCGAGCTTTGACGTATCAGGATGTGTTCCTATTGGCTGGCAAACCGTATCACATGGTTTTTTGTTTACATTTTGTTAATTACTTGAAAAAACAGTACTCTTCGTATGGAAAAGATTCAGTGTGTGTACGATTAACTTTCATTTAATTCAATTTATGTAGACTATGCGTTTAATGATGGTAAGAAGTTGTTTATGGTTCGTCCGAATATTACCATATTACCCGCAAGCCAAGTAGCATTGTTTTCACTGTAGCGTTTCAGTTTGCAGGTAAGACAGTTAAATTACTAGCATAGAGGTGATACCATAGTAGCACCAATTGTGCGCAGCGTTTGTTTTCAGGGACAACTTTTTAAGAAATTATTGTCTGTAACAGTACGGACGTCTCATTGTATTACGCAAAATTATAGCAAGACAGCTATTGTTGCCAGCTATAAATTACCGTGAACCCTTTCAACGCCATTAACGGATATATCCGCAACACTGGTTCAACGCCATTGACGGATATTTACGTCATATTTGCCAGCGCAAAATAGACCGAGTGTTTATAAGGCAAGGGTTGACATTCGCTCTGGTTTAAAGCTGTCATCGGCGTGTGAGTGACGTCTTTTGTGTTTGACATAGCGTTGAAAAGGTTAAACGTTGACCGTGTAAGTACACCGCTACATTCTTGAGATTGTAATTGTCCCCAGTGATCACTTATACATATATTATGTATGTATGAACGTATTATTAGAAGTACCTGGTATTATTGTAAGAAAGAAAGGAATACACAGCACAGGCATTACGAAAAAAACAAGTGTCGATTTTCGTGTCGCCTACGCCTATGATATTTTTATTCATTCCACATTTTCAAAACCACATTATATCCGAGCCTTTATCGAAGTAAAATTTTCATTTCATTT